>JAAAQI020150566.1:0-10795 GCA_011800005.2 Stichodactyla mertensii
CCCTTGCTTTAGTTACTTCCCTTGCTTTAGTTACTTCCCTTGCTTTAGTTACTTCCCTTGCTTTAGTTACTTCCCTTCCTTTAGTTACTTCCCTTGCTTTAGTTACTTCACTTGATTTACTTACTTCACTTGCTTTAGTTACTAGGGAGGTAGCTAAAGCAAGTGAAGAAAGCAATGTAAGGGAAGTAAGTAAAGCAAGGAAAGTAACAGGGAAGAGATTAGAAGAAATATGAAAAAAATAGACTATGTGCCACTATAATGTACCATATATAAAGTAAATACCCAGCTGTTTCAGATGCCGCTGACTACATATATTACAAAGCTTTTTCTGTCCAGCATTTTTCCCCCTTTAACGTTCTGAGTAAATATTCGATTTTATATTTCATGCCACTGCTCTAGTGATAAAGATGAAACGCGAACGCGAACGGCGGACCGATTCATTTGAAATGTTCGAAAATTTCCGTTTTATTTATCATTCATTCTTTAATGCAATAATGATCGATTTCATCAATTTGACCCTGCAGTATAGCCTGGGGATCTCTCATATAAAAAGGAGTGGCGGTGCTCGTCGGAAACTGTTCTATTTTTGTGCTTGAAAAGACTTTCCTGTCTTTAGGGGGGTACGATCGCCCCTTAAACCCACCACTGAATTAAAATAAATCCATATTTATTTATACCTAGAATTGAGTAATAAGTAAAGAGATTCACTTCAAACCTGACGCTTTTTATCTTAAAATCTTTATTACGAGAAAGGAGGGATTCTTTTAAAAATAAAAGTATTAGACATTACATGCATGTGTTTACATGCATGGTCCCCCATCCTGGTATTGAAGCCGCCCTACTGAGCTTTACTCACCATCTTGACCAAGTTTTTTCAGCTGGACCACGGATTCAGTGAATAAGCATTATAATAGCATAAAAAACAATACATCTGTATAGACTAGGTTATTTTCTCTTCAACGTCATCGTGGATAGCATGTAGAACAAGGTGAAATGGTCTGGGGGCCAGCTAGTCTCTCCCCTGATGCCTGCGGGCTAGAACTCTGTGGGCGATTCCACCACGTGTATACCATAAAGGCAGAAGGGCACTTAATCGCCAGTCAGGTCTGAGGAGTCCATATTGCGCCTTAGCTCTGCGGATGTCTCGGGGATATGGCGGTACCTTATTTTGGAATTAATAAGGACTTTTCGTTGAAACGATCTGCGTGTCTGACGTTCGAGCCCTGCTATGTGCGGATAGATTTTTTAATTCTTTTTTTTTTAACCTCGTTTTGTTCTTTTTAAAATAATTCTTCGAAAAATTCTGATATTACTGCTGTATTTGATACAAATTTGAATTAAATAAGATATGACCGTCAATTTCAATAAGAAAGCAAAATCTTCGAACAACAAATCGTTTTTCACATTCGCGATACAGCAAAGCTGATATGACAGAAGTGGATCCAGAGTTTTTTGAGGGGCCGGCACCATTGATGATCGGGACTCGAGCACCTAAAGTAAATAATATTAAATCCATAATTGACTTTAAGTACGTAGCTCATCTCTGTCGGGGGTAGGGGGAGAGGTGCGCACCCCCTGTACCCCTCCGCTGGATCCGCCCCTCCTGGTATTGATGCATTCCAGAAGTTACTGAGACTGATGGATTCCAGTAGTTACTGAGATTGATGGCCGGATCCATTAGTTTAGTTTTCAGTTCATTGAGTTATAATTATTTAGCAGAGGGAGGCTACTATATTTGGGGGTACGGTGCATTTTTGACTGAACTTAACCACCGTGTTAGGGAGGCCAAGGGTCATATTTTGATTTCACGTGACAAGGGAGGGTCGCTTTTTCTGAGCAGCTTAATCTTGCACGGGCTTCCTGTGGCTGGAGATCTGGGTACGACTTACCTTGTGTCCGCTGACCAGTGTTACATTTCGAAGTCTTACTTCTGCGGAGTTTCTGTGGAAGATTTACAATTTCTTCATCATTTTTACTTTCACATCTTTATTACCGAACATTCTTGAGTCATATTTACTTAGTACAGTGCAAGTTATGTCTAAAATTGATTACACTGATCGGGAATGTTCGGTGTACATTGGGAATCTCGATAAGCGAGTCACGGAAGAGATCGTCTGGGAGCTTTTCTTACAGGTACAAAACGACTTGTCTTATAATATTAATAATTCTTGTTTTCTACACTAATTTAAAGGCTCCTAATCAAGTCAAAATATCAATTATAGAGTATTCATTTATTAGAGTGATAGCTCTATTCTTCCTTGAAGTCCACTAAACTGGTTCTACCGTGGGAACAACAGCATAATAATTTAAGCAATTATTACTTTTTCTTTTGTATGACTAAAGTAGTACAAATGTACACATGTATCATCCACTCGTGCAGTGTTGTTGTTGCTGCTGCTGCCGTTGTTGTTGTCGTCATTTTTCGGGAACACAATACATATTCTTTTTGGGTACTTGATTTTTTTTCTTGACAATTAGGCTGGTCCTTTAGAGAGAGTTTCTATTCCTAAAGACAAAGAAACAGGTATACAACGTAGCTATGGATTTGTGGGGTTCACAAGCCCTGTTTCAGTTCCATATGCTTCTCAGCTATTGGATGGCATTTGTCTATATGGTCAGAATATCATTGTTAAGCCTCAACACAATGGATCACCTGCACCCAACCAGGGAAACAGATCATCTCCCCTTGGCTTCAACACACAGTCACCTAGACACAGTCCTATTCCACAATACCAGGCAACACCAAATGACATGAACAACACCCCTTACATGGGAAATTCACAAAGACATGTACATAGACAAAATAGTTATGAATCAAATAATTACCAGGAACCACCAAGGTATCTGCAAGGTGGTTATCCTTCTCCTCAATATGGGAATCAACTTCCTAGTCTAATGCAGCAGCAACATCAAACAAGGATTTATCATGAGAGGAAGAAAAGATATTGATGTAAAAAAAAACCCCAGCAGCTGAGCAGCTGGACTGTCAAGCAGCTGTAGTATTTGTTATTGGATGGCAGTAGAGTATCTTATTTTCAGGTTCAACATCAAACAAGGATTTATCATGAGAGGAAGAGAAGATATTGATGTAAAAAAAAAAAAACCAGCAGCTGAGCAGCTGGACTGTCGAGCAGCTGTAGTATCTGTTATTGGATGGCAGTAGAGTATCTTATTTTCAGGTTCAAAGTTTTTGACTGAACATTATTCTGTGGCATGCTCACTCAAAAAAGAAATGGAACAATTTGATTGGTTCTCTGGACAGCCAGAATCCTACAATCTGGACTGGCATTATAGGCTTCTCCATAAAATATAAAAACAATGAAATTTTGATGTTTTTGTCTGCCATTATAATGATTATTTTATTGGCTGAGCTTGTTTGGTCTGGATAGGAAGACATGGTTTTGTACAACCTTGAAAAGTCCTTGAGTTTCATCATTTGTCTTAAAAAGTCCTTGAATTCTATTCTTCCTTGAAAAGTCCTTGAATATTGGGAAAAGGCCCTTAAGAAAATGGAAATAGTCCTTGGATTTTATGGATTTGACAAATTTCACAATTATTGTAACTAAAGTTTTATAGAAAACTTTAGTTTTCAGGTGTTTTGGTCAGTTTTCATTCTTAAATCCAATGACACTGATAACCTCATTTTCACGTTGCAAAAATCATGCAGGATGGGACAAGCACGTGGTTCTTGCGAATTAGTGGTCAATTAATCAAACTTTACAGCTCAAAACAAGCCCTAGAAGGATCGGTGACATGTAATGGTAACACAAAATTGAAGAGAAACACTGCTTAAGATGGAGATAATCTATGTTGCTGTCCTTGAAAATTTAACATTTGCCCATGAAAAGTCCTTGAAAAGTCCTTAATTTTTTTCTCGACAAAGTTGTACAAACCATGGGAAGATATTGGCCTTATTCTTTTTCAGCATTTAAGCAGACAACTTGCCTACAGCTCAAACTATGTGGCACTAAAACAAACTTGACCAATATTTTCTGATCAGGAATTAATGTTAGGTCAATAACCTCTATTTATTTTATGGCAAGGTAATTTCACACACTTAATTTGTGTTCCATAACTTATAATACTGACTACCAACATTTTTGTGTTTACCTTGCCATATGATAATCATCTTATTAACCTCACTTGCTCGGTCTGTACGCAAGTTATGGAACCTCTTTTTTTTTCTCACTTTTTTGGCTCAGGTTCTATGTGCTTGGGCTATAAGGCAGTGAAAAAAAACTTGTCAATGACTTATAGTATGGCCCTTGCACACAAAGTTCACAGTGAAACAATGCCCCAAAGTATATTTGTGACATCAGAGCACTGTTTTCAATACTTTTGTCTTTCTTTGTATGTAACCAAAAAATGCAGCTCATGAAAAGTGTCCTCAAAATTGTCAGACTATCTTGCAACCAAGGAAATAGGAGACTAGAACACTTGAACTTTATAAAATGCTTTTCCATTTCTGTGCTGTTTTACCAACACACGAGATGTTGGAAAAACACAAGAAAAGTTTTAGGAGCACCAGCCATAGGCTTACTGCACATGTGCCCAGCACACCATGTAACCTAGAGAGTGGGAAAATGTGCCATTACACAATTATGCATAAAAGTGGTGGGGCTATAGCGTTATCAGCCGCTCCCCCTTCATAGGTCCTGACAGCCCCTTTTGAGAGATTAGATTTCTCCCATAGACCTTTTTCTTAAGCTTGTGCACTCATCCAAATCATTTAATGAATTTGTTATGTCGAGAACTAGCACACAGTTATCTGGAAGTTTTCCGATAAAAATCCACAAAAATTACTTTTCTGGCAGTTTTAAGAATTCGTCTTTTTCTGTTTTGTCGCCCGTCTAGTTTGGTTGCGCACACAACCTGAAAAAGGTGCTAACCAATCTCATTCTCAGAGCCTGCATTTCTCCTGGTGAGAACTAGTTTGTCGGTGTTGACCAGGAGAAACACAGGCTCTGAGAACGAGATTGGGTGCTGACCAGAAGGAACACAGTCTTGGGATTGAGACGATCTGGCAGGTATTACAAACGGCGTCAGTACACGTGTGTGCGCCAATGTTGTTCACCCAGAGTGCGTTTCTCTCAAAACCGAGAGAAAGCTACGGGCAAGTGGGTACAAAATTGTGTGTGCGCAGGGACACTGTGTCACGAAATAGATATGATAATTAGTTAATCACGTGATTACCTATCTTACAACAATAGGTATTTGCATGATGGAATCATTTTACTACTACTTTCAAAATGCTTTGTGAAAATGCTTTGTAATTCAGATTTTTCTACTCTTGGGAATAAAGAGACAATTGACCTATATCACTATGACGTCACATCAAAACAATATTGTTTAAACGCTTACGATCATGGTCGTGGGAGTAACGTAACACAAAGAAAATCGATATTGAATGCGTTTTGTAGACCGTAGAAGAACGGTAACAGCCACCCAATACAGTAAATATTGTGTATTACCCATCAGTACTGTACATCTTATATTTGGAAACCAGATAATTTGAGAGTAAACTTTCTCAGCAGAGCGAATTTTGTTTAAATCTCTATTGTTCTGGACGATTCTGTCCCCCTCATAAACAAGCCGTGACTTCGTAATGATATAGGACAATTGGTCAAATTTGCCTGGCAATAGGAGCCATTCAAAGCATTCTGGTCTTGGTAGTAAATTACACCATCGTGCAAATGGCCTATAGTCGTGAGAACGAAGAGAGATCGTACAGTGATAATCAATCAAAGACAATTACTTTTTGCACAATGCCGAAGGATTTTCGATGGTTCAGTGCAGATAAACCTACACTAAATGTAGCTAAATGTGTCCTAAAATGGTTACAAATCAATTTTATGAAAGATTTACATTGCGCAAAACTAGACCCGGCCTCCTAACTAAAAAGGGAGTCTTTTGCATTTTAATCATTCACTTTCATTATTGTAGTCACAATAAAAATACATAAGAGGAAAAAACAAGTGGACTTTGTGTACACAAGAATAACTTTATCAGTTACCGCAGCTTTTCCTCTAAAGAGCTCTTGTCAGTCCTTTCGTAACCGTGTAGTTCAACTGTAGATGATAAGATATCTTTCATTTCGACTTAGATTTCGCAAGATGCTTTTCAATAAGTATTGATTTTGAACGAACTAGTATAATGATGTAACGAACGAAACGCACAATCCATTTGAATGCTGAAAAAATTTAATAAAGCTTGAGTGATAGATAATCCTGCTAATTGATGTAATTCGCAAGATGCTTTTCAATAAGTATTGATTTTGAACGAACTAGTTAAATGAAGTAACGAACGAAATTTACAATCCACTAGTGCATTTGAGTGCTGAAAAAAGCTTGAATCATAATATGCTAGTGATGTAACGATGCTTGAGAATCGAAAACATGTGCAAAATACATTTCAAAATGGAAAGATTTTAAACAAACTAGTTTACTGTGATGTAACAAACGAAACTCACAATCCATTCGAGTACCAAGATAAAAATCGAGCTTAAAGTAGAGATAATAGTGAAGTAAATGATGCTATATCGAAAACGTATGCAAAATGCATTTCAATGAGGCAAGATTTTAAACAAACTAGTTTTAATGATGTAACGAACGAAAGTCACAATTCATTTGAGTGCACAGAGAAAAAGAGCTTGAACGTAATGCTAGTGATGTAACGATACCCTTGAATCGAAAACGTAAGCGGAGAAAAGCCTACTAGGCTTTTGATTTTGTTTATATTATTCCAATTTTTCCTCTTGACATGGATAGCAAAATTTCCATTTTATATTAGTCTACTAACGTAAATGGCTCAACCGAATTGTCGCCTCGATATTTCGTTTCACTGCAATTGAACTATTTTTCAGACGGGCGTAAGCACGTTGAACGTTCACTATTTGTTTACCGATATATATTTTCTCCTATAATGTCGACCCACAGCGCTCAGTTTTGAAACAATATTTTTCTAGAGGACTAATGATTTTCTTAAATTATGGAAAATAATGTTTTGATTTATCAACTTATCATTTAGTCAGCCAACGTTGCTCAAAAATCTTTTTTTGCCTTATTTGGTCACTAACACTACGCCAACACGAGACTTGCAGTGCAGTCTTTAGGTCGATAGGGCGGCGCCCGGCTATAGGTTGCTGAAGTTAAGATCCAGTTAGAAGATGTGTCCGTGCAGAATAACAAAGTTAGTGACTTGATTGTTTGTACTAACGTCATGTTTATTTTTTGTTTTTAATTGAAAAATCTAAAAGCTAAACTAACTCCATTACTTTAGGGGTAGATACCCCTTCTCTGGTTAAACTCGTAACATAAAACGTCTTTAGTTATCAATTTGAATAAGTGTAGATTAAACACGAAAATTAAAAAGAAATCCAGCTATTTTTTCGCATTAAAATGCAATGAAATTGTCCAATGAAATTGTTTAGCACGAGACAACTCAGTAGGAGGCCTTTAAGGACCTTGGCTCAGCCGCTGGTATATTTTTGGATCATTCTGTGAAACTGAAATGTCGACTTCAGGACTTCATTGCTAAAATTTTTCAGGCAATAAGTCGTTTATATTTCATAAGAAAGCGGCTTTGAATGTCATTTCGAAAACTTTGAATGAACTACGCAGTCAAAATATTATTCTCTTCCATTCCGGTCCAGAGCTACAAGTTCCTCTTGCTAGTAAATGGTGGAAAGTACCTCTGACATCTAAAACCACAATAATAAGAGTGTCTCGCAGTAGATGGTGGACGTCTGACAACTCCAATTGTATTTTTTGGAATATTTATTTGAAAAATGCACTGATCTAATGTGAATGAACTATTTGGAGGCGGAGTCGAGCCGGCTCACAAGACAGGTCAGCGTGCGTTTTCACTCACTCAGACGGAAAATGGATTTGTAAGAAATTTTCTCTCGAAGATCCTCGTCGGATCAAGGAAGGAGTGAACGATCGCTTCAGTATTTTATTGACTGACAATGTAGAAGATTCGTGGTTGCACTCATGAAGTCCGTGGTTTCTAAACAACAAAACGAACAAGGGGAATTTCGATTGTATTTTCAGGTAAGCTTTTGTTGTGGGCGACTCAGTCAATATTTGTGTCTTTGGTCCCGCATATTTTCTTTGTTCTAGTTTGCTCCTACCGAATGCTTTAAAAGATTCTTAGTCATCATTTCTTACTTTATAAATATGAGTGTATTTATATAAAGGCACAGAATTCTCTTTTCATTATCTAGACTTTCAACTTTAATTTTTTTTCACCACCATTTAGTGACTACATTATGGACACCACTAGGCAAAGCTCATGCGATCGAATATTAAATAACAACAAATAAAATTCGTTTATCGATTTATTTTCTTCTTTTCCTTGAGCCGATAAAATTTCGATAAAAATATTAAGTCTAAGGTAGATAATATAATGAAAACTCGAGGGGAATTATTTTCTGCAGAAACGCCGCAACTCAGAAATTGCACATTAACTCACTCCGAATATTGCAGTAATTTTCCCACTTTGCTAATTTTTTTCGAAGAGGAATATTAATTCTCTCTTCCAGTTGCTACTGACATTACCTTAAAAAGACATTTTAGTATTTTTCAGTCTGCTTTTATGAATGGACGTAAGCAAGACCTCAATGATAGTCACAACTTCCTTATCTGAAAACGTATAATACCATTCTGAGCCGTAGTGATGTGTACCTGCTCTCTACCTGTATAAATAAAGAGTGTAACTTGTTTTTGTAGTACCAATAAAAGCCTCTCTCTTTAATGCAATAATTCAGGACGATTTCCCTTCCTAGATCTTAGAGATTTGAACGACATCTCTAGATCAAGGAGTTTATTCTCCTACTTTTATAAAAACCGGTTTCCCGCACTGTGAATGAATATGCAAAGATCTATGGACCTTTCAAGTACAGTGCAGGTGTGTAGTTTGGGCCACAAAGCTTTGCAATTGCCGTATTCTTTGTCTTTAAAATGGCTTTTATATACCTATCGCAGCTCTGTAGCTTAGAGCACTTAAATTGAGAGAGAGGAGAGAAAGAGAGAGCTGCATTTTACATGTCGTTTCTGCAATCGTCAGTATGTGGGAGGCTTTCGCAAAATACTGACATAATCAGATTCACATTTGTCTAAGGTTTAGTAACATCTATATTTAGTGTCACACAGCTTCGGCGGGAAAAAGGCTAAAGAAATGAACATGGGCCGATACATTTCAGTGCTAAATTCTATTTCTCTAGAGAGAGATCCACCACTAAATTATTCATCAATTGTTGCTTTTTCTTGCTTTAATTTGGGTTTCTTATTTACCCAGACACTTCTGACTCTGCAGACATCGTGCAGCCATGATCAATTTTTATTATTCAACTCAACAATTCAAGCATAATTATTCGTCTGTACTCACTGCATATTATTTGTGCTATAGAAGTTAGTGTTAATATTATTATGTAAAATACAATACATACAGATCTTCTTAGCATTTTTATTCTTATAGCAGCATGAGCAATGCCTTTTGAATATATAGTAGTTAATGCATAAATAAAATTTCAAATGTACTCAGTTATTTTGGTTATTTGAGATCAGGTTTACACTTTGTAAACCAACCACAAAATATTTGCCCAAGAAATCATAATTGCATAGATATATAAATATAATTTTTGAGATGCACATAAGTTGCTTAAAAGCATCAGCAGGTTCATTTTGCATGGCTCTTTGGAAAGATTATGTAGACATTCATGCCTGCAGGGTTAATTAGACATTTTTTCTAGACTGGTATAACAATTATGAATTATTTAAGGGGCAGTATCTGGGCTCTAAGTTTTATGGTTGTGGCATGTCACTAGGCTTCTACCTCCATAGATGCATAATATACCCATCATTAGAAATAGAAACGTTATTGTGCAATATAACAATTCAAAGACCTTGAAGGGTATTGGTGCAAGCATTTGGAAATCTTAATTTCCTTAAGAACTGGAATTGTTTTAAAGGAAAAATAGAAAGAAAGAAAGAAAGAAAAAGAAAAAAAGAGAAAACATAGGAATCTAGGTTTTACTGTCATTTGTAAAGGAGTTGTGCTTTTTAATTGGAACATTCCAGGAGCACAGAAAATCTAGAGAGTTTCATCGGCTTAATGGCCAAATAGCTGCACTTGTTGTTCCACTTGAGTTTTTAGATCTTCTTTTTATTAGTCATGAATATTGTAAGAAGGCAGGAAGACAAATCCTCTGTCATTGGTTAATCATACAAAAAATTCATATTCATATACTGAGATAATGGACTAGCTGTAAAAATTTCATGGAAATAATTCAAAATGGGGCAGGGGGTCAAATTCTGCTAAAGTTCTAACAAAAATATGAACACTTAGTAATGTATATAAATTATATATAGCACAACTCCAGAAAATATTAGGTTTTTTTTACCCATCAAAAGGGAAACTGGAATTTCTGGGGGTATAAAAATGTATTTTATCATAAAATATAAAGATATGATATTTATTTATTTATTTATTTATTTATTTATTATTTTTTTATATGTGGTATGATATATGCTGCACTGGATATTATGTTACTCCAAACACTTCCTTTTTTCTCTATAATGTCTCCCCCTAACTACCCCCCAACTCTTGCTTACAAGTCTCAAAGAAAAAATAACAAGAACGTAGGATCAGCTTATGAGTCAACTACTTGATAATTCCTGGACTGATCTTTTGTGTTGATTTGTCTTATGGGGAGGAGGCAGAGATTCTGAGATGACAAACAGCATTGATCCGAGCAAAACAGTCCTTGTGTTGAGGATCAAGTGGAAGATATGCT
>JAAAQI020150577.1:0-10794 GCA_011800005.2 Stichodactyla mertensii
AGCTCGGAAATCCATACTGCGCCTCAGCTTTCAAGGGAATGTCTCGGGGGTATGGTTAGTGTATTCACAGTATTTTTGAATAAATTACGTGGCAGACCCGGGTTCGAATCCCGAAAAGGGTCACTTCTTCAACCCCTCATTTTTCCTTTTTAATTCCCATTCTCTTTTTTCCTTTTTTCCTTTATTTATTTATTTTATTTTATTTTTTTAAATTTTTTTTCGTTAGGCAGTCAGAAACGAAAGCACTCAGCTTCTTTTTACGAAGCACGATTATTCAAATGCTGTTATTAATCCTGAGCATCTAGTACGTCCTTAGCAATTCGAACAACATTATTTTCCTTGTACTCTTTGTAATTCCTGTCTTTCCAAACAATCCAAAGATGCTTTGCGAACTCGACAAGACGTCCGCTCGATTCGGGAAAGAAAACGTGAAAGGCGCAAAGGAAACCTGTGTTTATCTTGACTGAGCGAGGCTTGGATACAAATGCAGTCAACATGGCGGACAGAGTGGAGTGTTTCTGTATTTTTTCGGTCGAATCTTCTTTATTCCTTTTCCAAATGACGAACAATTCCACTGTTCGAACTCGCCGTTTATCCACAAATGCTGAGGCCAAGGTACCACGTTAAAGGTATGTCTTTAGGTTAAAAACCACATCAGTCGAATAACACTGATTCCAACTTTTTTGCCCGAAGACGTCAGACGTCGACCTTTTGCCGCGTGCAATCTAATGCAAATTAGTGAAATCTTTTGTTTCTACTTATTATCATCTCATTATCATCTCATTTACATTGAATTCGGCACTAAAATGAGTTCATTCAAAAGAAATCCTTGTTCAAAGGAAAGAAGAACTTAATTTTTACATAGTCTTAGTGTCAGGGTATATAAGCAAAAAGTGAAAGTATTCTCACTTCAGGGATGGAAACTAATGCACCTAAAGCAGATTGGATGCAAACATTGCCCCTGGGTTCGGGAAAATGCTTGACTTTGTTTTATGCTGGAGAAGTTGGAGTGGGGGATATGATGAGTGTTTCCCTGGTTTCCAGCAATGGGAGATTGTAGGTCATGGATCATCAAGATTGTTTCTGACCTTTTACAATCTCTCCTGTCAGCCCGGGGGTCGACTTCTCGGGGAAGCCGCTGATACTGAGGTGCAAATATGCAAATATGTTAATGCTCAAATAATTATAAGATTAGGATGGTCACTGAAGATGTTTTTAAGCTTTCGTTTTGTAGTTCGTTGTATCTAAGTCAGTTTTGAATGGAACCCAATGTTCGGTCGATGACGCTCTATAAAGGCTATATTAGAGGCCAAAAGGCCAAAGACATAGGGAATGATACTTGATAACCACAAAGGACTGCAGATACGTATAATTTGTAACTCATCTACCTCAGTATTATTTCCAAGACACACAATTGGCCGGAAGCCTTTTCAGTCTTAGCTTCTCTGCCTTCATGCTCATTTTAAACACTAGTGCCATGGGATTCTTTGACTTGATATGCATTCCATTTTTAATGATACTTACATCTAATATAGCCACGGACAATTCGTTGGCGTAGGGAGAGTTTCTTTGTAATCCAAAGCCATAGCTTTTAGCAGTCAGTAAGTTGTTAAGGAGCATGGTATTGCAAGGTTTCCTCTGATTATAATAATCCAAGTAGGGCTGCTCTGTCAAGTACGCATATCCCCCTGCTCTGGCACGGGCCACGCCTTCTTTTGTGCTTGATACAAAGCTGTTTTGTTGTCTCATTTGAGAGAACATCTGGCGGTAAAGAGCCACTTGAGAACTCTCAAAGAAAGATTTCATTGCACCACTGCTTAGCACACCATATTTGATCTTGTCTTGTTTGACGAGATCGTCAAGAGAGTTGATCGATCTTTTTGATTGTTTAACTGCAATAAATAGATATCAAGTGTACTTAACTAAGATCACCACCCACCTGGTTGGCTCAGTTGTTGAGTATCGGTCTGTTGTGCGGGAGGTCGTGGGTTCTAGCCCCGGCTGAACTAACGCTCAGGGTCTTAAAATAACTGAGGAGAAGGTGCTGCTTATGTAATTACATCTGCAAACGGTTAGATCTTCACTTTTCGGACAAATAGTTCAGAAAAGGGCCCTCGGCTCTTTGTCAAATGGATTGCAAAAACTGTTAGGTCATAGAACAACGTTTGAATTGTTGTCCTAAACCTAACATTACCATACTTCCGTTGGTGGGGACACTTTTTATGTTAAAAATTATTTGAGTAAGCAATATCGAGTATTATCGCATACTTCATGATCAATTATACTTACTAGTAAAGAAAGCAGCAAGATTGGCTGTATACGTAGAGATGATGATCAAGATAAAAAACCAAAAAGAAGCAGCCAAAATCCTTCCAGAAGGTGACTTGGGGGTATTATCACCTCCTTGTTGAAGCATGGATGCTGTAGCGAACCAGAGACTGTTGAATAAGTTAAACTCGTCACCATCTCCTTCTCCCGTTTCTTTGGCTTCAGCCCTGTGACCAAAGGGGCTGAACAGATCGACTGCGTACATCATGACCGTCACAAAAAGGACCTTTGAGGTAGGAAAAAAAACACAAAAATGATTGATGATAAGATCACTGAGGAGATCAGAGATATGAGGCAGGGGTTAGGCGACAAAGCTTTCGCAGTAAAGTTTGTTTGTATATCTGTAAAGCTTGGATGCAAAATACAGGAAACAAGGGCTACTTTAAAAACAGCTAATGGTTGGCCAGAATATTTCAGGATACGTTTTTGATCTCGCATGATCAAAAATCCTGTTCTGAGGATAAAACTTTGTCCTCACTATTGGCTGCTTTCTTACACGCAGAAACCTTTTCATTTTGGCGTAATTTCATCAACTTTGAGGGGAACTTTGCACAAACACAATACTTTTTTTATTTTTCATTCATGGGCCAATTCCATGTGCAGTGAAGACACGCTATTCTTTTATAATTGTTTTTGTGCAAAGTCCATTCTTTTCGGCTACCTTTAACAAGCAATCTTGATCCAGACCTCATCATATTTGACCCTTTTGGACTGTTTAATCTAAATGAAGTACTTGTGCACTTACAACTGCGATGGTGAGAAGCCAGACGACTCCATCAAACGGCTTGACAAAAGCAAACAGTTCCACTTTTTCATCAGTTTCTTTCTGCATGATCAGGCTGATGCTAAAATCCCAGAATGGCTTACTAAAATCTATCAACGCTTCTCGTTCAGATGTAATGGTTATCGGGGCAAGTGCAAGGTCTGCTTTCTGAAAAAGGAAGAAAGATATTCGAAAGAATTTTAGAACCATAAACTCTGGAGAAACATGAAGATTTCACACCGCACATGAATATATATGCATACTCCATGAGTTATGAAATATTCAGTCAACTTCTCTGAGTCCACTGATAATGCAATGGAATGCTTAGCATCTGCAAAGCTGTGCGAATTATTACGCAAAGGAATGAACCTCCCCCTTCCCCTCTCTGGACGTGTTTGAAAGTCTAGTGCCCTCAAAGGCCTAATCTCAGTCCAAAGCTCGCCTGCAAGACAAAAAAAAGTCCTTTCATACCTTGTTGATGAGGTCACCTAGCATTCCTGTATACTTGCCATCTGGGGTTCTTCCTCCGTAACTTGTATCTTTTCTTAGTAAGATCTTGTATCCAAAGCCGGTCTTTCTCGACAGCTCGTTCAGTATATCCAAGCAGAATCCCTGCAGGCTTGTGTTAGACACAGGCCGTGTTTCTATGCTACCATTACTCCACTCGAGGAAAGGAGGTTCCTGAAAAATGAATAGAAATAAGATTGGAATTATAAAAAATACAAAAATGAGGAAGGAGGGAAAATGGATGAAAGGAGATATAAGTGGATGAGACTAAGACGGAAAGAGACTCCTTAAAAATGATTAGAAATAAGCCAGTGCAAAGAGAAAAAACGAGGAAAAAGAGAAGGACGAAATTAAAGGAAAGATGAATGGAAGAAAGGAAAGGAAAGAAAAGATGAAAGATAATTGAAATGAAAGGAGAAGCGCGAAAAGAGAAAAATGAGGAAGAAGAGAAAGAGGATGAGAGAAAATAAGAATAGAAGAGAGGAGAAGGGAAAAAACGGCAAAAAAGAAGATATAATATACTGAATGAAATGTGCTAGAGACGAAATTGGGAGGGGGGGATAAGTACACAGTCAATTTCAAAAAAAAAACAAAAAACAAACAAACAAACAAACAAACAAACAAAAAACGTGGCAAATCATTATTATTTTGATTCATCAATCCACTTACAATAACAGCCGTAATCCTCAGAATTTTACGTTCTCTGGAGAACTTTTTTCCTGTTGGTCCAGGATTGTGACACTTGGTTAATTCAGCAAAGTCTCCCACCCATTTTATGGGATTGACGTTCTTCATTGTGATGGCATCTTCGTCGCCTTTGGGGTTCGGTTTCCACGAGCCAACCTTCGTGGGGGTAATTAAAATAGAATATTACGCAGTCAGTCATCAACATGTAACATGCTCACCATTTAATTATGAAATGAATGGTAAAAAGGTATAGAAAAATCCCATATGAGACAACAAAAGCAAGATCAGGACGTCCAAAATACTACAAGCTACAGCAACAAACCAAATACAGCGTTAAAATGAAATTAAATACCATTCGAAAACGACAGCAAAAACAACAGACACAATAACAACACTAGCAGTAATGGCAAACACGAAAACAGAAGCCACAAACATTAGATATACCATGCAACAACAGAATTATACTTTTGTTGGAAAATAAATCCATTTCAGACCACGTGTCATTTCCTTGAGAATGCGATTTTGTTTTTTCGGGCTCATCCATGTTTCTTCTCGAGCGTTACCAAGAAAGAAAGAATGATATTCTCAAGGGAAGGATCACGTGGTCTGAAATGGGTAAACATTACGTCTATTAATAGCATATCCACCTTTTCGACGTCTTTCTTTCCAATGTTAATAATGTCAAGAATTCGTTTTGACCTGCTCTTGCGGTTGGTATCGAAACTAAAGAATCCCGTGAGTCCACGATGATTAATCTATAAAAAATGACAGCCAAAAACAGCTAAAATTGTTTGAATATCAACAACTGGGAATCTTAATGCTAAACTTTATGTTTATATACACCGAATGCCAATATGGCGTCCAATTTGAATAACTATTGTTCTGGACTCACTAGCCTCTCAAACATGTGAAAACGCTTTTGTGTTTGCACTTGAACACGAGGCTAGTGAGTCCAGAACAATTCTAATTGGACGCCATATTGGCATTCAGTGTATACTGGATATTCATCCATCAGTTTTTTCGATCCGTCACATCGTGTGTCCTAGCCTTTTAAGGGTTTGTCTAAGTCGCGCAATCCAGACTCACCGTCTTTAGCGGTGCCAGCAACCTGTCACCAACTTGACCTGGTGTTGTTTTAAGAGGACAGGTTTCAGTTGAAGTAGCCGGGTAAATACTCGGCCAAATCCCTGCCGATATGAAACTTCGTATGGCTCGGGATACCACGTAAAGAGAATCGTTCATGGCCGCGTAGACAACCTTGGTAAACAAAAGGTTACAGTGATCACAGATAGTGCCATGAGATCCACAGCAGCCACAGTTTTGTGAGTAATAGATTGGTAAAATGTGGAAAAATATAATCACTCAAGACATACCAACCCGCTTGATTCCCCCTCACGCTCATGGCAAAGTCTTGTGTACCCCTCCCCCCTCAAAAAAATCCGACACCTGATCCCCAGGCCATGAATATTGACCGGTCCCTTACTGGTGATAAAGGCTTTCCTCCTCCGACACTAGACGCTATCATTTCCAGCTGTTTAGAAGCTTCCTTGTTTGTCAAATGAAGACTGAGTCCAACCATTCCTAATATGGATGGGTACGTCTTGTTCTGACCAGCTACTTCCTGTGGAGAATATAGATTTTGATCAGTTATACTACAGCTATAAGCCAACACAATGGTTACACCAGAAAATGGCGGTAAATGCCTATAATGCCAGGATGTCTAATTGTACCGGAGCTGTTAATTTGGTTAGAGGGCATAAAGTGACGACACGTGATGGTACGGAATTAGAGCGGATTTCGTATGAGTCGTGAGAAACGATATTACACACCATAGCCGTACTGTAGCTGTACTGTACCGTAACCGTAACTATCAGTAGTGCTCAGTTGACTTACACAAAAACAACGAGAAGCCATTACAATGTTACTGTATGTCAGTACCGCACGTGTCCCACTCATGCGAAAACTCTTTACTACTTTATTGCTAAGTAAACTCACTACATCTGATGAAATCCATTTGTAGCCTTTCTCGTTTATTCCTACGTGTAACACCTGTAAGGAAAGAAAGAAAGATATGAAAACTGACTCTAGTTAGAACACGTACAATTATAAGCTCCAAAAGTGAAAACATAGTTAGACTTGAAATAGGTAAGAATAATGCATTGGTTAAGGTTCAAGTGTGTGTTATACTGTACTTGGTTCATGATGTGTGCCATATCTTTCTGATCACATATCAAGATCACATTCTTGATATAGGTGGTAAGCAGGACCTGAAGAGACGAGGCAGTCTTTTGAGGATCTTCAAGGTCAAGTTCTGGTATCAACCGTACATTGAATCTGTCTTCAATACGAGCTTTGGCGAAGAAATGTGACGCAAGACGAGTCATACGTACTGGGAAGAAACAAAGTGAGAAATGTTACAAGCCAATTCGCCTTTCCGAAATTAATCGGAGGACGGTAAACGAACTCGTGCTGCACAGAATTGTGGGCTGAAGTTGGAGACTCGCTCAAAAAGTGCCGCCATCTTGCATTGAATGCTCAACTATCAATTTTGAAAAGGTGAATATGTGGTGATGAAAAGTAGTACATTTGGGCATGAGCCATTCATGCCAATCCAGAATTAATGAATGGCGTTCACGTTATGTTTTAACTTCTAATTTAATGGCTCCGCGATACCCTTTCCATAGATATGGACACGCGATCAGCAGCGCTGTTAATAGAGCTTTAAGGTTATAACGCGGTTTTTTCCGGTTTCAATTAGCCTCAAAAATCGATGAAATAAAGTCAAAACTGTTCCCTACAACATATCCCCCACATGCAACAATCAGAACTCTGTTCAACAATTCCTTCTAGGGAAGAAAACTAAGAAAAATCTTTCCAGAACCTTTTTCTTATCATATAGGTCCCGGAAGTAAATTTTAATACAAGTGACGTCACATTTTTAAGCTCTATAGGGGACAGTCTCTTGTGGCCATTGATACGACCACGTGACCTGCTAGTACAAAAGGAGTCAGCCCATATTACTTACCATCATATACTACAGCGACTTCATCAAATCGGAAATACATGGCTATATCATAAAGGGCTTGGCTAATGATCGAGTAATGCGGGCGCATTGACAACACGTATTTGTTGGGAGGGTCATCTCGAAGATTGTCAGCTGTGATCAGCGGTATCTTCAATATGTCACTTAGCGCAAAGGCTTCTGGGTCATTAGAATACAAGTCAAAGATACAAACAGCAGTGGAAAGTTTCGCTGCTATCTCTGAAAAAAAAAATTTAAAAATATCATTTGTTATTTGCTTTCTCAAAACCCAGAAAGCATTTCGTTTTGGTTATTTGCATCAAATTTGAGAGGCACTTTGCATGAACACAATAGTTTTATGTGCAGTGAAGCATAAGCTATTTTGGGTTTCCTGTGGTTTCTGGCCCAACGCCTGTGCGTGCGCGCGAGTCTTGAATGTCATCTCCCCCTAAAAACGCCCTATCCCTCTACCCAGTA
This sequence comes from Stichodactyla mertensii, assembly GCA_011800005.2. Classification (NCBI taxonomy): domain Eukaryota; kingdom Metazoa; phylum Cnidaria; class Anthozoa; order Actiniaria; family Stichodactylidae; genus Stichodactyla; species Stichodactyla mertensii. The sequence goes on from JAAAQI020150577.1 coordinate 7,785, forward strand.
CCGGGTATCTAATCGTACAATTCAATACTTGATTTCATATGCTAGGCACTGGCCATTTCTTTTATGACAGCCAGAGATTTTGAACATCAGTGTTGTTGTTGTTGTTGTTGTTGTTTGTTTTGTTTTGTTTTGTTGTTTTTTTTTTCCTGCTAAAAATTCTTCTACTAAACTGGCGCGCAGGCAGTGTTAGTCAAAACATCCCTTTAGCCACATTTGAAGAGAAAGCGGATAAGAATTCTCTTAACAAAAACTTTTCCCATGGACTACATGTTTCTCTTCAGTAAAGAATTGTAACATATGTAAGTAAAGGTGCAGCGCTAGCTTACCTCTGGACAGCAGATTGTTTCCAGTTGCTTTGACCATGATTGGCTTGAGAAGATAAGCTTCAGGAAGAAACTTGGCATTGATTTCGTAGTTGATCAGATACCTTAGTGTGTTTACCAAGCTTTCATATTCGCCGTTATAAAGAACACCTGATCAAGAAAACTTACAGTGCTCAAAAACGTAATTGGTTCATTTCTTTTGTTCAAAAACATTATTTCAAGAAAGTAGGTAACTATAGACGGACACAGAGCGCCCAAACACCACTTATTCTATCTCGCGACACGGAATAAAAATCTCAGCGAAATCTCGGCAATAATTAAAGAAGAAAAGAGAGAAAAAGATTCCTCCTTGCGCATCATTTTTTTCTCCCCGTGTTGTGCTTCCTTACCCTGGGTTCCAGAGGCTTTTTACTCTCGCTCCGGCGATTGTACTTCGGACGTGATGTCGCGAGGAGAAAAAACTACATCAAAAAAACTAAAAAACTAAAAAAAAAACAAAAAAAAAAAAACTAAAAAACTACTCGCGACATCACGTCCGAAGTACAATCGCCGGAGCGAGAGTAAAAAGCCTCTGGAACCCAGGGTAGTGCTTCCTCTGTTATACTTCAAACAGAGATGGACATCAAAAAATATTGGCAGCGTTATGAACAAAATATATCATTTTTTTTCATTATCTCAACCTTTTAGGAGGGAGAGCGTTTTATTTCTATGAAAATAAAGATCAGAAGATGGCTTTCAGAACATAACGTATTTAAGTTAATCAGTGTTTATTGAAAGTATGATGTAATAAATTTGCGCTAAACTGAGTTGAATCAAGTCGAGTTCAATTAGATAAAAGAATGCGGATAAAACAGTGCATAGCAGTGACTTGTTATAACTGTATCAAAACTTTTATTCTTTCATAGTAACGTACTGTGCTTAAATTTGGCAAAAATCGCGAACTGGAGGACTAGTGCTGTTAAGTCGGGATATGTCAAAATCTGATGTAAGTGGAAGCGTTCATTACTCAAAAAAATTTACTTACCAATAAAAATACTTCTGGAAATGGTAGCTTGAGATCCTCCAATCAAGAAGAACCCGACAAAGAACAATACATTCTTCAAATTCAACATTTCATTCACTAAACCTCAAGAAAAACTATAACTCTGCACACAGGCGATTCAGTCAGCTGAAATTCAGTCCCAAATCCTTGAAAATATTAATAATTATGACTCGAGTTGTCCAGACAAGATGTGAGATGTCTGTAAGGTGTGAGATTGTCGGTCCTCCTACATCATGCTATGATGGTGGTGGTCTTCAAGCTGACTCATTCCTAAATCGACATTCTATTTCATTTTTTTACTTCGTAATTAAGCAAGGAGACGTGAGCTGCAGATCTCAAATACTCACCAATATATATAAGATTGTGCTCCCATTAATGATGAAAGAGGGCAGGATAAAATCATTACCACAAACGTATTTACTCCAAAACCTATCAGAGAGTAATCGCAAAAAGGCAAGGTGCAGGTGTGTCGATGCATTAATAATGAAAGAAATTCTCATTTCCCGTCATCATTATTTTAGCTTGTATTCAGTTTTGATTTTACGGCATCAATGCAGGCAGGTTTAAGGTGCTGTGTTACTCCAAGCAATAGACCAAATCACCTAAGGCGTCATATTTTACCCATTTCAGCCCCAAGTGTCATTTCCTTGGGTTTCGTTTCTTTGTTTCTTGGTAACACTTAAGAATTAATTGAAGATAACATTAATATGGATGATCCTCAAACAAAGAATCGTATTCTCAAGGGATGACACGTGGTCTGAAATGGGAAAACATTACACCCAAGGTGATTTGGTTTATTTTCCTTAAAACTTGTCTCGCAATTTTGTTGCGAAACAAGTTGCACGAAACATATATAGCCTAGTGTAACCTACCAAACGTTTCTCGCAATTTTGTTGCCGTAACTCGATTGCGAGAAGTAGAACTCAGTTCTACTTTTCGCAACAAAATTGCGAGACACTACCAAGTGTAACATACTCACTATCTCGCAATTTTCTTGCCGTAACCGTTGCGGGAGAAGTAGAACTCACTCGCAACGGTTGCGGCAACAAACCTGTCGGTACGTGCACAATTTACGTGTTTTTGCTTCGCTGTATCGTACAATGGATGGAATATGAATGATATAATTAAGGTTGAGATTATCAAACAACGGTACAACTGGTAAGGGATTTATTATGAAAAAATCCCGCGAAGATCGAAACAGTAACGTCCGGCTCTGAGTTTGAGGATTCGCAGAAAGATCTTTTCTTCTCCAGGTCACACAAATACACACACACACACACACACACACACACACACACACACTTACCCAGACCCCTCTTGGCCAACCCTTTACTGTTGAGAGAGGGTCTGAGATAATTGTTAATCAGGTTTTGACAGTTTTGTAATATTCAAAATAGCTGACCACATTTGGGTCAGCAGACGACGGTTAATACATGAACCTACGTTATATTGCGTCCTTTACACATGAACTAATCAATGGCTAGCTCGTCTGATCCAAAGCGAGGCGGTGCCATTTTGAATATTACAAAACTTAATGAACAATTCTCTCAGACCTTATACCCTATCTCTATTGACTACTTTCACATTCCCCATAATACTTTGCGTTTTGGGGGGCAACTGGAAAGAAAATTGTTCAAAAATTCAA
>JAAAQI020150588.1:0-10793 GCA_011800005.2 Stichodactyla mertensii
GAGCTGGACAACCGACAAAAAATTCATAACTTTTCCATAGCCCAGTGGTCGAAAAAGGAATTTTCCAAAACTTTCCAAGACTTTCCAAAACCCGTATGAACCATGCCTGCCCCTCCTCTAGCTACAGCCCTGATTGTTGTGTTCATTTGGAAAAAATTTACAATAGATTGCCAATGCATCATGCAATGCTGCCACATTGGTTGCATTGAATGAGGGGATGCATCAGCTGAAACATGTCTGACAGTCAGTCATGAAGCTTGGATTCATAGCAGTTGGGAATACAAAGTAGTTGCTAATTTTTTATGTATTTATGTATTTAATATGTATTTCTTTACTTATTTTTGTATTTCTTTATGTATTTCTTTATCTATTCAATGTATTTCTTTATCTTATTTATTATTATTTTTTAATGATACCCCAGGAATACAAGAACAGACTTTACACTGCCTCCTATGATGGCACTTTAAAAATATGGGACACTTCAAAACTCAGAGAAAATGAAGAGGACATTTACAGCCAAGAAAATGGGGTCAAGTAAGATGACTTGAACTACAAGTGTTCATAATGCTAAAGATGGTACCCAAGGGGATAACATCAATCACATTTCTTACATTTGAAACAAATATTTGCAATTTTCAGTCGCTGATACATAAGTTTCTCTGAATCAGTATTACACTTCATTTTGATCAGTGAGATCTTTAAGATGATTTATTGCATTCATTTTATGAGAGCACATATTATTTAATATCATTACAAGTCAGGTGATTATAGAAAATCACACTCACTGATTGGTCGAGAACTTGGGGCAATTTCTCGACAACCACCCACAGGTGATAGTGAAGATATTTTGTTGTTGTCAATGCATGCCACTTTCAAAAAACAAGATAAACATAAATTTTAAAAAATAAACTGATGTTTTCAAATAATCACCTGTGTATGATGATACTAATAAACAATTACTCACCAAGTTGAGGCAATTATTGGTGAATATTTATCAAGGGTTCCTTACCAAGATGAAGTCTACTGTAGGTGAATATTCACCAACAATCAGTGAGCCTTCAGTGAATAGTTATTAAGTATTACAGCCACCTGCAATAAAAATAACAGCCGGAATTAAAAACACCATTATAGCACATGCTAGACTAAGTATAGTCCAATAAAGCACGATGAAGTTGACATTATACCATCCTTCAACTTTGCACAACTACAGTACAAGCATTTAATATGCAATGCACAATATAACAGAATTTTAATAAGGGCTGAATAACTGCTGAATGCCTTAGACCATTGTTTACTTATATATGTAAATGTTGTCATTGTTTTTTGGACAAATTTCCTTTTTTTAAAGACTTAATACATACACCTTTCCCTTTTCTTGTGACACATTTCAGTTTCAAGTACTGGCTTATTCAAATTCAAAAGTATTTTATTTCATTGTAAAGGTTTCAGTGTGACATTATGATTTAAGTGACACCACAAGAAACAATTAATGTGCAATTTTAAGAGCCAAACAAAATTTTATTTGATAAAAATAACACTTCTAAATGGAATGTTGTATGTTATATACAATAATTACATAATGCTGTCAGACTTGCATGCACAAAGGAATTATGCAGGTTTTTCTGTCAGTGAGCAGTTATGAATTCTTTAGATTGTACTGTGTGGAGGGTATAAAAGAAGAGAATAAGATAAAAAAGACTTCTTGCTAAGCTAAACTAAGGGGCTGTTTACATGAAGGCGAGTTGTCCCTGCTAGCCAGGATAACTCTTTTGTTTTCTTTTACCTTGGGGACACAAAACAAAAGAGTTATCCTGGCTAGCAGGGACAACTTGCCTTCATATAAACAGCCCCAATGTACAACATTAGGTGTATTCTCAGTGTCATAACTACAGACTAAAAGACTAAAAATGCATCTAGAGATGCAGATCTGATAAGGTTTTGTAAATATTTTTGTATGAAATTAATAACAAGACAGTACTGTTGCTAGTGTTATTATTAGGTCTAGAATGAATGCTAAAGAAGTACAAAAATGACTGATATTTGCAGGTTAAATATACAATTTGTGCACAAAGTGTAATATCAAAATCTGATATCAAAATTGGTTGTGCTAAAAAAAATTATTTTCTAGCATTCTGGTACTCATCACAATTTTAGTTTATATTGAATATGTCAGTTCCCAACAGCCTTCCCACATGAATTTCCATAAAGAATCAACCAAAAAATATTTCCTTTTCATATTGTATCCACTTGAAAATTACACTTCCCCTTTGTTGGGGGAATCTTTAGCACTGAAACCATAAAACTAGCTACAGCAATTGTTTATAAATATTTCTATCCTATCCCATTCACCACAAACTACCAATATTCCCCTTTCTCTTCTTCATGAAGCACTGCCATGTCACCTAGAACATGTACCCTAAACACAATAGAAATATAATTTAAGCTGTAGAGATTACTCAAATTCACGGCCATTTAAGTTTAAAGTTTAAAGTATAATTTGGTATATCATAAAATGTTAACATTCAGGAGTAATTTATTAGATAGTGGAAACCATAGATAGATATTTATTATTAAAGCAATATTATTAGTTGACAAATAATTATAAGTTATAGCAGCTAGTTATAGCACGGGCAGTATTTATATAAGGAGAAAATTCATTACTTTTCGTGTAATATTATGTAACATTGTTAGTATTTTGTCTATAAGGAGACAACTTCAAGAAGCCACACTCACTTTTTCTGGGGTCATTCAACAGCTGGTTCCATGTAGAATCAATACTGAGAATATTGTCAGAAGGGTTTTTATTGGCTAATGATAAGTTTGCCTAATCTTTACCCCCTGGCAGTGTTGAAAATGCATGAAACTTACAAATTGAGACAATGCAATAATCATTCCTTACCCTGAGATTTAGGCCCTTACTCTGTTGATAAAAGCTGTCTTGGAAATATTTTATGCTTGTTAAAATTTAAAATTATGATCATTACTAAAATCCTATGTTACCTATTGTTAAATGAAGTTAATTTAGAACAAATTCTGCAGATTAAACACCACTGGTCCTCAATATAGTGATATACTTCAAGCAACTTATGCAGACTCACTTGGGCATTGCTCATTAGCAGCACTTTTCTTTTCTTACACCTGCATGAAAAGAGCTGCAGTGAGTCTGTATGTTGCTTGTGCCTATGCTTATATTACTAGACTAGTGAGGGCAAGACTTTACATTTTTTTAAACTTATTATTAGCACAGCCAACAATGTATTGACTTTGATTAATGGATATTAATGATGTACACCACAGGATACTGTACTATGATTTGGGCAGGTGTGGAAAAAAATTGTAAACAGTCATATAGTCATGCTGCAGTATGTATTTTTATTAGTAAAAGATAAATTTTAGTGTCAGTGATAATACCTTCAATGCACTTGCTCCACATTCAGCTATTTCTAGATTCCAACTAAATCTGTTCATTTTTTTACAAGACAGTACAAGTTAGTTGTGTGTTATGCTATTCAGAAGCCATCATGTTCTTTAGGATTTCATACAGGTTCATTACTTTGAGCAAATTAACTTTTGTTGTAATATCATGAAGGAAATGCCATTATTATGTCCATGTTGAAGAGAAATCTGAAAATCTGTGTGTACATGGAAAGTTTACCACTCCCTCTTTAAAAATATTACTGAAAAATAGCTGGTGAGTACTCTAGTAGTAGCACAGTATAGTGATCAATAATACAGCTACATATAGTAAGCACTTGCAGGAAAAAAGAAAAAAATTAAAAATATAATTTTGCTCAACTTTTGGGTACTCACCAACTTTAATTCTTAAGGTGATTTGACTATCTACTGTTTAAAAAATTTCATGACAAAGTTTGAAACTGAAATTTACTGCTGATTTCAACTCTGATAAAAAAAACATGTATGGTTCATTATTTTTTTCAGTAAAATTTCAAAGGTTACCATGGTAGCAGTTATTATGCATGCACATGCTCATAGGCTCAGAAACTCGATTCAATAAACCTTATTCGCTTGAGCATATTTGTTTTCCCAATACAGGTCTGTCATTCCTTTGGGACTTTTTCCTTTGTTTAATGATAACGCTTGAGAAGAGGCATTAATATGGATGAACCTCAAACAAAGAATTGTATTCCCAAGAGGTCTGAATTGGGAAAACATTACGCCCAAACGAATAAAGTCTATAGAAGGCAGTCTTTATAAGGTTTGGATAATGCATTTGGAGTATTTGTTGGTATGGTAAATATCATGACTTACAGTAATTCTAATGAAGTAAAATATCCAATAAATATCTTATAATGAAGAGCTACATGTATGCAGTATAGGGATTACATCATTTTCTGCTAATGTTGGATTGTAGAATCGTTTAAGTAGACTAACATATAACTAAAAAATAATTTGCTTGAAACTGCTACGTTGTTGTCATTCAAGTTAATTTGAGAAGTTTTATACTATACAATGTATTACTTTAAAACTCACATTTTACTATCCAAAAAATACCACAGAAAATGATCCAATGACCTAGCTGTTTTCATCCACTAACTATACTTTAAATCTAATAAGAAATAAGAGGTTTTGCCCAGTAATACAAGGGTATTCATTAGATGGCAGAATAATGGTAATTTTTTTCTCTAGATGAGGAAAAGATTTCTATAAAGATTTCAGTTAGGAGGCTTTTGTTTGTTGTGGCAATTGGTGTGTGGGTGGGGGTCAGCAAAGTTTTGAGGCTTGGCTACCCAACATTTCAATATCCCCTCCCCTCCCCTCACTGTGAAAAGCAAGAATTTCATAATCCCCCTACAATGTCCAACACCTCAGTCATACTTTCATCTGCTCACACCTCTGACAACTAAGCTCCCCTAAAAACTTTTCAACATATGGTAATACCCCTCAGTTTTGCTGATCCTCCTCCCTGCCATTTGGCATGCCAGTCTTCATATAATTGTACAAAACATCACTACAGACTTTTTTTCCAATTCCCAAATTGGGAAATAGTTGGGAAAATGCTACCCAACCCAAAATGGGACATGAATATCCCAATATTCCTTGGACATTTATTCCATTTTTCTGGGATAATCACCCCATAACTGGGTTTGGTAGCATTTTCCAATTTTCCAGTTTGGGAAACAAAATAATTTTCCTGTGAAGCATGCAATACTATCTTCTGACAATGATGACAGTGTAATAGGGTATTCTGTTTTGAATCCAATGACAGATATATTTCAGTAAAAAAATCTAGACAAGCTATTTCAAAAAGTGTATTGAAGTTCAAAATGCTTTTGCACAGATGAAAGCTGAAGGAAAAATGTTTACAACTTTTGAATATTTTTTATAACAGAAATGTATGTGATGATCAGACCTGATTAGAATATAGTTTTCATTTGAAAAAACAGCATTAGAGCTCTCAATACAGTGCTTGAAATAGCTTGATCAAATTAAAGCACTAAGTCTTGTAAAATGGAATAAACAAATTTTCCATTAATTTGGGAACAATAAAATTCAATATCACTTAAATGTCTCATACTGTATTAAATAATTCTACTGGCAGTCTCCTTTTAACCACCATCCCTCACCTCCTTCCCTACAAAAACCTAAAGAGAAATGGGGGTGGCCCAGAAATGAAATATTTAGGAGTTTGTTTTTTTATTTCTTGTAGGGAGGGGTGCTGCAAAATAGAGCAGATTACGTATACTGTGAAAAGCTTGCAACAATGTGAGTAGCTCAGTCATGACATAGTTAGGCACTGCAAAGCACGTCAAAATTTAGAAAATGTCATGGTTGCTGCAAGGAATGCTTCTGCACTGATCCTACAGCAAGCTTTTCACAGTCATATGAAATCTGCTCTATCTTCCTTGAAAAGTGGATTGTGAAAAGAAAAGAAGTTATAAATAAACCTGCTTTCACTGGAAATCTTTACAATTAAGGAGGCTCAAAACGGTTTTATGCGCTCACTCTTAATGACATAAATTAAAATCAAAATTAAAATTTTGTCCCCCAAAAATCTTGTATTTAAACTAAAATAACTTAAAAAAACTGAACGGTAAAATTTCTTTAAACTTTGCATGTGATTTTTATTTTAGGTTTTGTAAGTGCTAAGAAAAAATTTTAAAATTCTGTAAGAGGGAACACACTAGAAAAAACTTCATTGATTTTTAAGAATTTCCTCTTACAGAATTTTTTCTTTTTCTTTCAAATCAAAGATAGGATTATGAAGTTAAAATAAGCCCATTTTAAACGAATTTTACCAAGCCGTTTTTGATTTATGATTTTTTGAATGAAAAACTTCGTGCACATTTGAAGTGTTCTATCGTTGTCATAGCAATGTCTTACGTCCTATTTTCAATTTTGGTCTTTGGTCTTTTAGGTCTACTTAACAATTAGACCTGTAGCCCAAATGGGCTACAGGTCAATAGTCCATGAGGCTCTAGGCCAAATGGGCCATTTGATTTGTGGCCCATGAGGGCAAGAGGTCTAATTGTTTTAGTATCCACCAAATTGTAGGCCAAATACTTGTCTGAAAATCTGCAAACCACGATTCAGCCACCATTCTTTTTCTTTTCTAAACCGGCGCTTTTTTCAACCATGGGCTATCATGAATAACCCCCTAGTAGAGTAGCCAATCAGAAGGCAGGATTTGTGATAGCCCACAGTTCCTATTATAAATTTGCCAGATAAAGTTTTGTCAGGCCATTTTTTGTGCATGCCATTTCAAAAACTATTTCAAGCCTCCTTAAGCTGTTTTAATCCCATTCCTCCTTCCATCAATAACTGAATTTTTAAACCAAACAAGCTTTCGAGATTCAATGACGATATCGAACATCGACATACATCAACTGACATCTAACAAATTAAAACTTATGTAGAAGGCCGTGGCCTGTCTAGGAATAAACCAGGTTTCTTTACAGTTTACTAGCTTGGCATTCGCATGCATGCAATAGCTTTGTGCTCGTTTTGAAAATAATTTACCAGAGGACTCTGACTTATAATAATATATTGACTATATCCCCCTTCTCTATCAACTATTAAATCTACAAACGGCGCTAGAGGGTGTAATATTTGCTTACCTTCCCATTCCAAAAGAATTTCAAAAGAATGCAAAGAGTATACAAGTCGAAAGAGTTCATCTCCACAGAACAACAGCCACAGATCGACAAACTGAACTTGTTTGTAGAAATGGCGGGAAACCCACGTGATAATCACGTGCAAAACCCGAGCCCCTTTTGCCATATTTTGGATGATCAGTTTTTACGAGGTATTTTAAAAACTATATTGACCTATGAATCAGTTAGATCATGTCCTGTAGGGCAGAGCAGAGCAGGGAAACGACAAGGCCGCTACTTTCGTGATTTTAATTTTTTAACTGGAAGTGATACGCCAAAACTATAAGGGTTTCATTTGTTTCACTATGGCTTTCTTTAACCTTGTGACAAGATTTTGTCGAACTAAAATAAAGCTACTTAGGGACATTCACGAAAATGTCAGTTTTTCTGCTAATCAAAATATCACCTCTCCCAAAGTACAAGGCTTTAGTTATATCTCTAAACCACATTCACTAAATTTTGGTCGTATTTGATATTTTGTTATTTTATCCCTTAAAGAGCGTGTTAACAAAATATTGAGTTTAAAACGGATATCCTTATGACGAAAGGCCAAAAACGGTTTTTCTGCTCTGTCTTCCTGTAGCGGATGTCAATTATCATTTGACCGCTAAAGATGCTGATCAAGACGCGGTAAATGGGTTTTCTTTTCGGATCGCAGATCAAAGTTTTCAACCCTTTCCCGATGTCTCTTTCACTCACCTCTCCCTAGCTGATCTTAACTGACACACGGTATATAGACTCTTGTACCGATTCCGGAATTAGTTCCATTTGGAGGACAAAACATCTTGAATATTCCTAGTTGTCGATTCTCAAGAGAATACAATTGTATTGTTTTGTCCTTCAAATTGAAATATTTTGGGAATTGCTCCAAGAGGTCTGTTTATCGACAGTACATCACGATGAATCGGAACTCTCTTTAAACTTTTATTTAATAAAAGTTTGCCGATCACACAACAAACTTTTGCGGCTGTACTTCGTCTAATCATACCTTTACATGTAACTTTTGGATATGTACAGGAATTTGAATGCATCTTTGATAGACTTTTCATAAATTGTCAGTCAACCGGGCGGTTTGCATAATCACGCGAGAACAATTAACAACAGAAAGAGACAATGGAGCGGATTTGCATGAGTGATAAACGGTACGAATTCTTAGCAGCAGTGTAATTTAAGCCTGGTCCTCACTCCGACATTTACAGTGCAATGATAACTACGCACCGTGATCATCTTGGATGATTCACCCCAAAACAATTGGAAGTCATTTCAGTGCTACCGCATACCGTACCGTGTAAGTACATGCTAAGTCGTGAGTTTCACACTCATACGAAATCCGCTTTGTGCCAAAATAGACAGAAGTTAACAAAATGTCATGGGTAACCTGACTTTGACTGCGAACAAAAAGTTGAAGCTATGCTGAAATACAACGATTTTTTATTCATGATAGATATGGATTAAAAAAATTTTTTGTAAAAAATTCTTTTAAGAGCCGTTCGAACACCATACGTGAAAATGCAAACCAGGTGTAAAACTGGGACGACGAAATTTTCAAATATTTTTTATCTTTTCGAGGCCATTTCATTCAGCTTTCATTGTCATCTTCATTTTGTTCTTCTTCATCGTCGTCTTCGCCTTGATCATCTTCAGAGTCCACCGTACTATCATCATCATCATCATCATCATCTTCCATGTCCTCGTCCCATTTGTCCTGCGGTATGACAGAATGGGGGGAATTAACTTTCCTACTTTCAAGCAATAGTTTTATACATAAATTTTAAGATTTTTCATCAGGCATCAGAAATCGATTTGTCGCCATTGATCGATCAGACGGCAATTCCTATTTTTAGTACATATCATCACGACTGCCTGGAGAATTTAGTTTTGTCTAAAGTATTATTTTCTCATTTTTTAAAAACTAGAGGTCGCCTCGCACTGGGGACCAATTTTGTTGCAGCAAGGAGCTCCTTCCTTGATTTTTCCCCGCAAGTGGGAGGGGTAAGGAAGCGGCTGTCACAGGCTACCGTCGCGAGAACTAAAAAGAGAGACACTTGGTATGTTACAGTAGGCAATGTCTCGTGCAACTTGTGCAATCAAATTGCAAGACAAGTTGCAAGGAGAATTACCTAGTTAACAGCACCTTTAAAGGGCCATTTTCCTTCGTTCCAACGCACTACACATGCATACAACTTAGTCACACTATACCTCTGAATCAGAATGTTCTCCATCTAATGCCAGGTCATCTTCAACATGGACCTCGTCTTCTTCAGAATCTACAATGAAGGAAATAAGGGGAAAAACAGCATTATGAAATGCGCAAAAACAATATATGAATGAAAAACAAACGGTTTGTTTGGCAGACATCAGAGACCCATGTATCTTCAAGTGTCGTTCAGACGGCAATTCCTATTCTTACGTCATTATCATCATGTGTCTGCTACATGTAAAAGCCTCTCAATATATAAAGACGGGGTATCCATTTGGGGTATCGTATCCAGTCTGCAGTCTGTAGCCAACCAGAGCTGGATTGAGAGAACGCTACATGTAATTGATCAAAGAGAAGCCGAACTCGATCAAATCTAGTCCAGTCCCAGACCGCAAGAAGGTGTATACACCAAATTGAAAAAACGTTGTCGGGTTCAAAAGGTTAAATCATCGAAGGTAAGACCGATGGGGATTCTGGGTAAATAGTTCATGAGGCCTATAATATGCGTTGAGCATCGCTATAATTCTTGAATATTGCTTGCTTGATTGATTGATTGAAACTTTATTAAAGTGTCAAAATGAACCTCCTAGCTTAGGTTAAAAACTTATGCTAATTAGCTAATTAGGGGATACAAAATAAATAAATATAAATAAAAGTAAAGTAAAAAGTAATTCTTCGAGAATTCGAAGCAATGTTCGAGAGTTGCAACAATAAACATTATCTTATGCATATATTATGGGCCTTTTTATGTACTTACCCATAACCCCTTTCGGTCTTACCCTCGATGATTTGACCTTTTGAGCCCGACAACGTTTTTTCAATTTGGTGTATACCTATTTCAAAAAAGGTTATTGGCCGGAGATCTGAAATCTGAGACCGAGAGGAATTGAGGACATGAGCTGTGAATTTATTTTCAAATTATGTTTTGCCTTTTAGTAGTTTGCAATCAGTAAATAGCTAAATGCGACACAAACTTTGAGCGATGACCTGCGTTGGCGAATTGCCTGGCTCAGATTTCAGATCGCGGACCGACAACCTTTTCTAAAATAAGTGTATAACATATTTATAGAAAACAACGTATACTGGTTGACTAATGACCTTCCTCGTTGTACACAGCAAGGGGTTCACTCAACATCCTCTCTTCATCGGCTGACTGGCTTTGAGTGGTAACCTAACAGAAAAAAATTCAAGTTATCGTTATTTAAAATAGCGAATTCCACACCTAAGTGGTCCGTTTGGCGTATTCTTTTTACAAGAAACATACATGTATATCAGAAAGAAAAAATTCTTATCTCCAAGCCTCCATGTAAGAATCTATTTAATATATCATGAATGTGAGGCTACCATAAGGTCTGGCAATTAGCAGACTGGTTAAGCCTGGTTAAGCCTGGTTCACACTAGCGTCGCAATCGTAATCGTAAGCAACGTACGCAGACTCAGGATCGTATTTATCACTGAGGTGTGAAAAAAGACAAGCACTG
>JAAAQI020150599.1:0-10789 GCA_011800005.2 Stichodactyla mertensii
TTATTTATTTGGAAAAAAAATACTAATGTACATTTTTGTATAAGGTATCCGAATAAAAATATTGTCATTGTCATTGTTAGGGACATCAGGAAAAAACTGTGAGGAAGAGTAAAGGGATAATAAACTAAAGGAAATCTTTGGGAGTTAGGTTGAAAAAGTGAGAAATTTTGACGGGCTGTAGCGTAAAAATGAATGGAAATCCTTGAGGTCAGGTAGAAATATGGGAAAATCTTGGGGATCCGCCCGAAACAAACGAACCGTGTAAATCGGGGGGGTTTAGAGGTCTTTCCAAACTATTGTCCAGGGGATTAAAAGTCAAGTGGAAATCCTAGAGTTGCGAAGATTTTTTCATCATTTTATTCCTAAAAATTACGAAGATTTTTTAATAAAAGAATATTAATAGTCGATTGATGAAACAACTTGGTCTCTATCAATGCTTTCCTTGATTCGCTATGTTCAGCTATGCGAGCGAAAGGAGTTGGGAAATCGAGTGAATATCATAAGACGTCACAGTCATTAGCATGATGACAAGGATAAACTTTCATGAATAACTTACAGCTCTAAAGTATCGATTTCTCACAATGATGTTCAAGTAAGCTCTATATTAGTGACAACGTATTCAAGAGATATTCGATGAAACTCACGAAATGATATCTTTGAGTATTTAAACCCCCAAATGTATTAAATCTTAAAACAGAATTCAAGAATTTCATGGGCTTATCCCAGGCTTATGAAAGATAGCTAACAAAAATATCAACGAATGTGAAAGTGAATGAAGACAAGTAAAAGTTGTCTTTAATTAAGTGAGTAAAGCTTAGGTTGGTTGTTTTTTGTACAGGGTTGAAAGCAATTGTCTTTTTTAAGGGGTTTTACACTAACAAAAATTCGGCGAAGAAAAGTCATACTGTACTGTACGTAAATCGAGGAGGGCTTTTAACAAATGCCCTTTTCCTATATTTACCAAAAAACCTTTTATAGCAATCACATGGTTTATCATGATTATCCTCAGATTATTACGAGAAACCGATATCCAACTTGTCTGTCACTGCTAGAGATGATTATCTATAAAATAACCAGTATTTCTGTTACTAATGTCATCAAAACTAACTGCTATCTAATGAAGCAGATATCTAGAAAAAAACCTACTCTTTAATCCTGAAACTGTTAAAAAAGGCAACACTACACGGATATTCCAATGACATGATACTGTCGACCCGAGGGGATTGATTTTAATGATGCTTTTTCAGATGCCAAAAAGTAAGGGAAATAACTGACAACCTTAGCTTTTTATGGAATTCCAAGATAATGAGAAATTCTATCGAAAAAGAAAGAAAGGAAGGAAGCAAGGGCGAAGGAAATGGAGAAAAAGAAAGAAAGAAAGAAAGAAAGAAAAAAGAAGGAAAGAAAGAAAGAAAGAAAAACGAAACAAAATGCATCCCCATGCTATATTAGAGTTTCTCTCAAGCCGAAAGAGCAGGGCAATCATGGCATAACGTCTTCTCGTCACCTTTACCCTTCAGGCCATCTGTACACATTTACACATTGTTTTCCTTCCATAACATATAATATAAAATACATTTGATGACACTGCTAAGCTCCCGTTATCATTGCCTTGAAGCATTAACTACCGAAATTCCTAATAATCATTATCTGTATAAGGCGGCTTCTTTCAACGAGCATAATGAACGTAGAATATGGTTTTATCTGGCTGGATGAAACTCACGAAAGCTATAGCTATGCGGTATATATCATAACATTTTTAAAAAGCCGGTGAAATTATTATACCCGATTTGATAATCAGAAACTTATTGTCTTTAACCTTGGAAAGCATTTTTCTCTCCTGTATTTGCTGTACAAAGAAAGTCAATAATTACAGATCTAAAGCTACGCTGTCTAAAAATAATACAAAATGTCTTACACATATAACACTGTTACCGGTGCTGTAGACTAAACCGCGGTTGATTCTTTGCGATAATCATGTAACGAGTAATCTTTTAAAGGCCGACAGTGAGTTAAACCGAAACTTTTTATAAAGTTAAGTTGAATGTAATTGTAATGAGCATAATACCTCTTATAATCCATCAGAAGGGCCTTACAGTAGGAGGGGATCACTGAGTTTTTTCGATCCCCTGCCTTATGGCCCATGGCGAGGGTTTTCAAAACGTTATGTGCTGCATCGTGACATTACCTTGCCATGACTGATAATCCGTCCGTCATTACTCACGGAATTGAGCATTACAAGATAGACAAACGCTTTGCTTTGAAACAGTTATATCATCTAAGGTCGATCATGAATCTTTAAACTCACCAGCTAGACTTGCCATTTTTCTTTCTTTCTTTCTCTCCTTTCTTTTTTCTTTCATTCTTTCATTCTTCCTATTTTTGCTTTTACTTTTGCTTCTTTCTTTCCATCTTTCCATCTTTCCGTTTTCCTTCTTTCTATCTTTGTTTCGTTTCCTTTTTTCTTTCTTCTCTTTTCACTCTCTCTCTCTCTCTTTCTTTCTTTTTTCCTTTCTCTCTATCCTTCTTCCCTTTCCATATTTCATGATGTCTTTTTTCTTGCCTTGTATTGGCTCGTACAAAAAAAAAAAAAAAAAAGTCATTACTAGATGAAACGACAATGACAAATAAACAACAACAGTAACCACATCAACACAAGCATTTCAATTCATATTAACACAAATAATTGATCTGGTAAAGCAATCTTGATATTATTTAGTATTAATTAAATAGAATGATTTAGAAATGGTCGGTTAAGGAAATTGCAGTTTTATTTTTTATCATCGGCAATCAATATAAAGTAACTCTACAAATTATATGTAAAATATAAATATAAAAAATATAATTATATGCTTAGTAATTCAAACCGCTTTGTCCCATTTCAATTATTTCATTATTGATGTCCACAGAGTGTGAAGTCGGCTATTCGTTTATACACTCCATAGCGAACCATGAACTTTTCGGAGTATTTTTTAAAAAATTTCTTTAGCGTTGGCTGGAATAGAAGAACAGTCATTCTTTTGTCAAGTTTTGTACTTTTACACCAAAAATGAACTCAAATGGTCACGTACTCAATGAAGAATTCAAAACCTCATTTGAACTCCTGCTGTTCTCCAAAAGAGGAGATAAAGACTTGTTTTCCAATTCTAACAGCGCTCTAATATAGGAGCTCTACAGAGCTTTATTAAAACAAGAAACTGGGCGATAAAATGATAAGAAAACAGGAGCTTCTTGCTGGAATTTTGAGTTCATTGTTGAGCAAAATCAATAGCTTTTGAAATGTTTGACGCGGAAGTATTCGATAGCGTGCTGACGTAATGTGTACCAAAGTGTAAGATTTTTTTGATGCTTTAAGTTTACTTTTCCTCGAAATTTCATTCCAAAACACTAGGTATAAGATTAAATGATTACAGAAGTAAGCTCCAACGAAATTTATCTTTTCCCTCAGGCTTCTCAGAGAGAGAAAAAACAATAAAATGTTTACTCTTACGCGGCTCACTGAAGGCATCCTCAGCCCACACCATTGGATCAAAACTTGTAAAAGCAACTAGGACCAAGATGGAAAAACGGGCAAGATAGCAAATACTAACTATTTCGTACCTAATATTGGAAAGCTTTTAGAAATTGTAATTTTTTTAAATCGCTTATCAAGCTTAAAATTTAGAATGACGAACCGGGTCCATGTGCGGTCAATATATCTAGAATATTCAGAATATATCTTCTCTAAAGGAATTTGCCATTGATTTGAAGAAAGTGCTTTTTGTCATTATGATCAACGAGAAATCTTTGTCTCTAATAAATTCTGAGCAAGCATATCCAAGCTTCAGAGGTATTTGTCTTCCAATTTCTTATCTAGTCGTGCGAGGTGCTATAATTTAGCTTTTTATCAAAGCCTTCATCTAGCTTGCCCAAACATTAGTGCCTGCCATTTATTTTGTTTTTTTCTTCTAAACGAGATACCGCACCATTAGACGGAATGGAGGTTTTCCAATCTTACTCTTCAAAACTATGCGCCATATAATAATCATGGAAAGTTGTTTCCGATATTAAGCTAACATGTGATATAAATCTCGAGAATTGTTGGCAAAAAGATAATTTGATGAGAAGATAAAAGGGTATAAAATGCCCCCAGTTCTTGAGTTCTTTACAAACCCTTGAAAGTCGAATTGCGTTGAACTTGAAAGAACTGTCTGGCTACTACTTGCTGCAAGTAAGTCAAGGAAATATTTATATATATATTTCTTCGAGAAACCGATGGAAGTATTTTCATAGAAAGTTTGCTTTGCATGGTTTTGCTAATAACGTAAATCTTTGGTCGGTCTCTTGTTTCTATGATCAATTTTCCTTTTATTTCTTCCATTTTTTATTCTTTCGTTCATTCTTTGCATCTTTCTTTCTTTCTCTTTCGTTTCATTCTGTATGTGTCACCCAACATGTTCACGGTTTCGTCATGTTCGCGACATCGAGTTGATGTTAATTGTGATTTCCATCAAATTCGTTCGAAGACGCACTATCAATCAACATCATTCAACAATTCGCGCCCAACTCTTTATGCTTACACTAAAGTCAATAGTTCAGGGTACTATTCAGTTCCTCTTGCATGTTTAAAGCATTTGATATTTGGATAAATCAATAGGTCTTTTAGTCAGGAAACTAAAAACCATCCGTCGAAAAAAGAAAAGATCTTTTTGTCAAAATTGAAAAGCAGTATCGGGTCTAGAAAGGTCTTTATTAAGGTGAACAAAAGTCATGTTGTTTAGCTGGTACCTCTCAGATAAAAACATATTAAAATATATATATATTTTTTTTTGTTAAAGTCTAAAATTTTCTCTAACTTGTACTAGCTTCGTGTAATTATTGTGGGCAATTTTAATTGAGATCTTTTGTCGCAGAACTGGTACTGACTGTAAACAAGTTCACGGGCGCTATAGTATTTTAGAATTAAAAAAGGGAGTTGCTAAGATCGATTATGACGGCGCATCTGAATACTCTCAAATAAATGGTTTATCACTGTCAATTTCATTCATTATTTCGTTTAGTTTTCCCTAATACTAACTGTGTTAAGAAATCATTCAAGGTCAGAATCATTTAGACCAAAATGTACAGTGACAATTTTGATAATCATTTTTCAAGACTAAATATTTTGGAAAGATCAACAATAGAACTTGAACCGACGAGAACTAACTAACCTTTAGTAATTAAGGAAACGAACCAGACACGATTTTCTTTTAAAAAATAAAAGCTTTCTTTAGGATTTGAGGTATAAATGGGTTGTTTAAATTACTATGCCTTTTTTGGAGTTCTTCCAGTGCGATCAAAGCGTTATTTTGAGATTATCACTCATGGATTCTTATTGATTCACCGAGACATTCAAATAATCAAGTTTACTATACCCACCCATGCCTTTCACTGAAATCGAAAAATAATATCATCGTATAGGTGATTACATGCAAAATTTTAGAACTCGGTGACAGAAAAGTAAAAACTTAAAATTTTCAAAATAAATAGCTTAGATTTAGTGGGTCATTATCGATAAAACGTAAAACCGTTTTTGGATGTACGTTCTTTAGTCTTTGAAAGAGCTCAGAGTACGTGGTCATCTGCCTCGTTGACGATATTTGCCTGTATTCTGATGTTGAGATATTGTTTCAATTTGAAACTGAAAACTGAAAAAAATCACCGTAAAATAAAAAGAAAGAAAAGAAAAGAAAAAATGTGAAAGAAAGAAAGAAGAGGAATTAAATGAAAAAGGAGAAGAATAAAAGAGGAAAGGAAAGGAACAAAGAGAGAGAGAGAGAAGAAAGAGAAGAAAAAGGGAAAAACCGAGAAAAGGAGTGAAAAGACAAAACCAAGAGAATGAAAGTAAGAGCTAAGAAAACTGAAATAGAAAGGTATTAAAAGCACTAAGACAGGAATTAAGCAATCAAGTTTTGAAAAACGCGGTAAATACGCCACGAAAAAAAAAAAAAAGAAAGAAAGAAAGAAAAAAATCTACACGACAAAAATAATCTACAAGCTTTGATTAGCTTTGCCCTTGAAATTAGACCAGGAACTGCTATGAGTGACCGCTCTTTCTGTCTCCTAATAAAGTACAGGTATACATTGATGATATGCTGGTAAATGAAGAGCACTAACAGGCATAGATCTATCTGGTATACCAAAAGTTATCTTTTTCAACATTCAAAAGCTGGATGAAATATTGATAAATAAATAAATAAAATAAAATAAAATAAAAATATTCCTCTAAAAAAGCTACAATACCACACTTGGAATTCAGTGTACCAAGTGACCATTTAGCTGGTAGTCACGTGTCTATCTTTAGCCAATAATACTGCAATGATTCTACTAATGGTTCCAGTATTAGATCGTTTAAACCAAACACAAGCTGGGCATCTATGAATATATCTTTCTGATGAATCGAAAGCACTAAAAACGCAAGATTTTGTCTTCGAGAATTTCTGCTTACTAGGTCAAACGGATATGCGATTTCTTATTACAACTTTGCCTTTTAAAATTTTCATATACACTTTTTATCATCGCTTTTATTACCCAAATATTGATTTTCGTTTTTTCTTTGACGTATTTGGCAAATGACGACCGTTTACCAGCGCTATTTTTGATTTTAATGTCTTCGAGTATCCATTATGGGCGCAACGAGAAACACAGTCGACACACAAAAAATATTTTTATATACTTCTGAAATAGTTTCTTTCGCTTTTTAGATAATAGAATAGAACAAATAGCTCTTCAAAAGCAATGCTTTCATAGCAATGATGTCATTTGGACAATAAATGTCTACTTGTTGAAAGGTTTAACCGTACCCACAAGCAGTGAATGTCATTGCATAACGCCCCTTCATAAATTTTCGTCGAGCCAAGTACGATCTCTCGTGGCCTGTAGTGATGATAATCCTGTGTATGAGACCACTTGTGCACGAGGACTTAATCTTAATATCAAATACAGCTTAGGTTTATCCCATCTGCTTTAATATTACCAGAATAAATGGTGTTGGAAAAGATAAGCCGTGAAAGTGATTAATATAGTATTTTCCATCAATTTTCTTCGTTGAAAGACATGAGAATAGACTACTAATTTAAAAAGAATTTATTCTTCCTCCACGAAAAAGAAGAAGGAAAGAAGGAAAGAAGGAAAGAAACTGAAAAATAAAAGGAAGAAGAAGAAGGGACGGAAAAAACAAGAAAGAAAGGAAGAACATAGATAGAAACAGGCATCCATAAAAAAAATTTTTTTTTTTCCAAAAAAGAACTTTTTTTTTCCAAAAAAAAAAGTGAACTCCAGCATGTTTTTCCGTAATTTGATTGCTAACCTCGCACAAATTATGAATTAAATACTTTCCTTTTGTGAGCTTTAATTTCACTTAATTTTATGTTAAACTATAAGACGCTCTGAAGGCTAAAATGCAAAATAGATTATAACACAGAAAACGACTTCGATATGGTGTTTGGCGACAAGAACTGTTGTGCTAAAGTGAAGATCCTTCACTTTGGGTGCCCAAACTATATCATCTATGATCATAATCTTATCTCGACATACCAAGTGCCTGATCTTTCACATAGGTGCCTATATTCTTGCGACAAGATGCTTTGTTTGGGAAATCTGTCGCTAGCCGACGTAGGACGATAGCCGAGTGCGCAGTTTGTTCCGCAATCGATTTCTAATAGTCACTGTTGTTGATTCTTAATAAGAGTCAGTAAATTTGAAGGTCGAAGTTTGAAGAGTAGACCTTCCATAATTAAAATTCGGATGAATGACCTCAAGACAATGGTTTCTTGTCGAGGTTTGAGACAATATAACTAATTTTTGTTCCACTCTAACCTCAACTTGGAACTTGTCCATCATTGATTGTCTAATCCAAGTAAATTCGAGAATGGTCTGTTCAGACATAATAATTTTACAAACCCCTACTAATGCCATTATAAAAAAAATAGACTCCCTAATTCTTTGGCTGTTATCCTTAGTAGTTGTATAAATACATTTTTCGTTTTCTTATCATTCTGTACCAAATATTAATGAAAATAAACTTTCTTTTCAAACTGATATTTGAGACATTTTCTCACCAAGATCGGTGTTTCATGAGAGCTGAACAAGATAATAATGTCTATTGAGCATCATAACTAGCAGAAAAGAGAAAAGCACTAAAATAAATAAAATAAAATAAATAAACAAATGAATGAATGAATATTAATAATGAATAAGAGTACGGAATTAAAACTATGGCAAAATTGCAATAATAATAATAATAATAATAATCTGAATAATAATAAAATTTCTCTAACACTTTGTTCTCTTTCTTTCTTTCTTTTTTTCTTTGTTTCTTTGTTTGTTTCTTTTTCGAAGTTAGGTCAAAGATATTCTGAGCTTTAGGTTGGGAACTAAGGCAGCTCCAGTCCTACTGGAGACCAAGTCTAAAACAAAGTTTACAATATCAGTTACTTTATGTTATATCAAGTCTCTAGAACCTTTTAATATCTCCTTCATTGGAATTCATCACACAAAATCAGTTTGAAGTATATTGATGTTCGGTTTTATGGTCAAGAAAACACGTTCAACAAATGTATTATACTGCTACTTTCTCAATCTCAAATTAAAATTCTGTTGTGTGGATCAACACTTCTATTCTATGCACTAGTATTAGAGAAAAGTAACATAAGCAAGGCAACCAGAAAAATCATGAAAGTAAGTTACCATTGAAGTCTAATACATTTTTTCTCTTTTTAATAGCATTTGTTTTGTAGCCCGATCCAATCACTACGTAGTGTGTAACTCATTCTTGATTTTGAGTGCAGAGACGATTTGACTATCAATTTTCCTGACACAATATAGATGTGTATCTTCAAGCGAATTTCTTATAAATAAGCTAAACGGCCATAGCCTTGACTCTCAAATGGCTTTCCAATATCCATACAATGCGATTGGACGATGTATTTTTTCGTGCTATTTGATTGGTTCATGGCGGAAGCAATTTGAGCTTCAATTCATGGTGAAACCGTGCGTTTCCCACTTTTTATGGTGTATTAACATAGCATCATAGTGTTCAAACTGTCATGTTTTACTTTCAAAAACCAACGAGATCTAGTTTGTCAAAAGTTAAGTGTTGAAATTCCAGCTCAATTTTTGATTGTGGTCTATCGTAAACCTATTAGACGCCGGTAATCAAGATGGACCATAGTTAATACTTTCAAGGAGATAAATTCTAAAGCTGCTTTGAACAAGAACTTGTATTGTGTTATTTTGCTTCGCCAGAGCGGTTTTTACATCTAGTGGAGTGGATTATCCGCTATCTGTTTCATAATTTAGAATTTTTTCCCGACAAAATACAGTTTTATTCAAAAAATCGAATGAAAAAAGTCTTAATAAAGAGGTCATAGTTGCTTTAATGAGCACATATCCTAGAACTAACTACAAGTCATTTTGTACCATTATCTCTAAGTTCGTTCCCATCAAAAGATATAATACAATATTTAACAATTCGACAGGAAAAGATTAGCTGATTTAATCAATTATTGTGCACAAGGAGTAAGATTAGATTTAGTCGGCGCAAAGCTTTATAAAACCACATCTCATCTAAGTTGAATTAAACGCAATTTTGAATTGACGAAGAGCACTGAGTCGAGTTAGTAATCCTAAGAGTTCTGAAGAAAAAGCAATCAAAATGTAAGTATGAAAATAGCTTTCTTTTGTAGTAAGGTAGGCAACAATTTATTCACGTACTGATTTATAGCTTTAATAATGTGGAAGAAATCTTGAACTAAAAAGAAGAAGGTATGAAGTATGTAAGTACAGTAAAGGCTTTCTTTTGAATTGGCTCAGAGTGCAAAAAATGTATTCGTGTTTCGACAAAGTTATAATATATTATTATTAAAAAAAAAAACCGTGAAAATAATGTCACACAAGAATTTGTATGATTAAATAATAGTAAAGAAAAAGATGCGCTTTTTTCTTTTCCACCCGAAATGCTATTGTTAGTCATAGGAATTCGGTGATTCATGAATTTCTAAGGCCTTATTTTTAATCTAAAGACGTAGACAGCGATTTCCTTCCGACCACAATCCGACCATTCACCTTCAATTCGTTTGATCAATGAAGCTATTTTAATGTTTCAGAATTCCCAAAATGGACGCCAAGAAAATCATCATCTTCGCTGTTATCTCCTGCGTGCTGTTATCAGTGTGCATTGAGCAAACATCAGCCCAAGGGGGACTCCGATGGGGACGAGAATATGAAACACAAAACCTCAAGGAAGGTCCACCAGAAAGCTGGGGTTACGAGAAAAGGAACTTCCAGAAAAAACGAGGTAAAAATAATCAGAACTTATTATATTTTTAAAAAAAACTTGCCTAGGAACAAATTGACCACGACTGCGAAACGAGTCTTACCTAGCTAAGCGGAAATATATTTTCTAACCAATCATAGTCCGTTTGGATTTTTCATGGCCGGCCCTATGTTCAAGCACTTAGTTTTTCTACGTGAAAACAATTGAATATTTAATCCGATATATTTTGAGTCCTAGAAAAGTCCAAAAGTATTAAACAGAGTGAAATTTTATCTTTGTGTTATCCAAAAAACATGCGAGAAATGATTTTGAAAACAAAGAGTGAGGACCGGAGGTTTTGTCCAACAATGCTTTGCGCAGCTGTAGTTGTTCGCTCAGCTGGACGTAGGTGGGTGTACGATGACGTATTTTGTTTTGGTTAATAGACCTAATTCGCTTGGGCGTAATGTTTTCCCAATTCAGACCTCTTGGGAATACGATTCTTTGTTTGAGGTT
>JAAAQI020150610.1:0-10788 GCA_011800005.2 Stichodactyla mertensii
GCCCAGTGGTCGAAAAAGGAATTTTCCAAAACTTTCCAGGTCCTGGAAAAATGCATTATCAATTTCCAAAACTTTCCCAAACCCGTACGAACCACGATTGTTTTATTATACATTTTAAAAATTTAGGAAATTATTATATTTTACGTTTACTAATCTGTTTTTAAGGACACGTTCAACACTTGGACTTTGAACTTGACATGACAAATCCTATATCTGCAAATTTTTCTGCACATACAATATCTTGAATTGGCTGTGGGCTCTCAGCCAATCAGAATCAAGATAGTAAAATGTATATTCATAAAAATTACGTTATCATCATTAAGGAAAACAGATCCACGAAGTAGGGAGAGACATCTGGTGTGCCATAATCCTTTACCAAGCTGACCAAAACAGATATTTTTTGGAGTTGGTAAGATATTCGCGTTTCTTGATTACAGACTCGTTTTTTTCGTGGTTAGCCAGTTTCAGCTTCAAAACAATTCAATGTAGACAACTCTAAAGATAACTAAGGAGTGGATAACTTCAACAATAAAATTATTTGGAAACCTTTCACTGTTTATTCAAATTGAACAAGGATCACGCTTCCCCTTTGCTTTGACAAGAGTCACCTGTTGATCTATTAAGCTTTCGTCGTTATGATGCAACATGGGGGGCCCATTCACAACAGAGCTAGGCTCCAATCCAAGGTGAGTGCCCAAACATCGAATTGAGAAGTTGGTTTTTGCGGAGGGAGAAAAACCGGAGAACCCGGAGAAAAACCCTCGAAGCATAGGAGAGAACCACCAAAAACAACTCTACTCACATGAGATAGCAGGTCCAGGGGTTGAACCCGAGACCCCAGTGGTGAGAGGCAGCGCATTAACAGCGCACACCATCCATGCTTTCCATCACCACTCTGAATTTTTACTGGTTCTAAATCCATGACCAAATCAGTGCATCGTTCTCAGGGGAATTAATCATAAATGTGACTTTTCGAATTCGAAACCTGCTGTTTTGGTAATAATTTTTGAGTCAAGTCTTCACTAGGTCTTGAGAAATCGCCAGATTGCAAGGAATACTGTAGATACGGAGAGCAAGCTACCTGTTGAACAAAAAAATTTTAAACATAATTAAGGATAACGAGCAGGATAACGAACGTCTAACATAGCATAACACGAAGAACAACGAATGCGAATTAAACTGTCTATACGACGATTGCGACAAACTGTGCGCCGTTAAACGCTCAACGCACAACGCACAACGCTCAACGCCATTAAACGCAAACCTTTTGTTGAGGGAGGAAAACCGGAGAACCCAAAGGAAAACCCTCTAATCAAGGAAGAGACCTAACAAGAACTCTTCTCACATGAAATGCAGAGTCCAGGAATCGAACCCGAGACTCCCAGAGGTGAGAGGCGAGTGTGCTGCCGCTACGCCACCTTGTATGCTTCACACAAGATAGCGAACGCTCGACATAGACTAGACTTCCTATGACTGTGAGATACTCGCGGTACCGTCCGTGCCGTAAGCATGCCTTGGTGCGACCGTGATGTTTTCTAGGCTTTTGACGTGCCTTCCGTGCCTTGACTGTGTTCACGTCGCAAGCTTTTCAGTCATACGAAATGTGCTTTATCGCACGCTGCATAACGAACGCAGTACATCGCACATTGTATAACAAATGTAATATATCGCACGCTGCATAACGAACGCAGTATATCGCACATTGTATAACAAAGCAGTATACCTAACCCGCTCTAAACCTATATGCTTACCAACTAAGTATTTAATAAGATCCAATTTTTGTGCTTCTAGTTGAGTTCCAAGCTTTGCGATCTGTACAAAAAAATGTTTAGGAGATAAAACTGGAATTAGATTTCGCTGCCACCAGGAGTGTTTTTATTACCATTTTTCAGGGGGGGAGGGGAGGGGGTGAATGTAAACTACATACCTCAGTTTCTATTTTGTTTCCATTGTCTTTTATTTTCTGGTCACGAAGTGCAAGCTGCAAAACAACGCAAAGGAGAATTGTTAGTGACATAAAGAATATACACTACTCAACTCAAAGTATCAAACTTTCTTCATTCATTCTGTCATTCATTCATTCATTCATCCATCCATGCATCCAATCATTCATTCATTCATTCTTTTATTTAACTGTTCATTCGTTCATTCGTTCTTCGTTTGTTCATTTGTTCATTCATTTCATTCATTCGTTTGTTCATTCGTTCTTCGTTTATTCATTCGTTCATTTATTCATTTGTTCAGTCATTCATTCAATCAATTCATTCGTTCGTTCATTCGTTTGTTCGTTCATTCATTTGTTCGTTCTTTTGTTTATTCACTCGCTCGTTCCCTCATCTGTATGAGCTACAATTACCTCTTCTCTTGTCTGACTTTTTTCCAGGCTCAAGTCCAATCTTACACCAGATTTTAACTTGGATATTTCGTCCTAAGAAGGTTGCAAAAATAATGCAAAGTAGCCTTTTGAGAATCTTAACACACAAACAGCTGGGCTTTATGACTATCGTTCATAATTTTGGGGCACCTTTATGGACACAGCGACGTGAAAAGATGGTCCTGAAGGGGGAGGGGAGGGCAAGGACAATCCCATTTCCCAGCCCAATTATTTTACAATTCCCACTTCCCAGCATCCAAGTCCCAAACTAAGAAAATTAGTTCAGCCTTGACTGGACATGCTTTTTCCGTTCACATGTTGTTTTTCTCCCATTCCTAGTGACCTAAATCCACATTTTTCAGGGCAAAAATAGGCTAATCCCAGCTCCCATTTTACCCCTTCAGGATTCTCTCATAAAGTAATGGTGTTCCCCTAATAGACATTATAAAAAAAGTGGCCTTAGATTTATAACAGCCGTTATTATATGGCAACAAGGTAAATACACGCACTCTCATTGACCAGTTTGCAGTTCATAACTTACAGTACGGACCACCAACCTTATTTTGGTGTTCACCTTGCCATATAATAAACATCTTATTACTAATAACCTTGCTTGCTTGCTCAGTCCGTACGTAAGTTATGGAGCCTCATTTTTTTCACTTTTTTATGGTCCAATTGCTTATGTGCTATAATGGGCCATAAGGCAGTGGAAAAAACTTGGTTCTCGATAAAGGACATCATCATGTTACCTCAAGTAGCTTTCCTATGGATTTGACTTGTTCTTTTAATCTCTAAATCACAAGGAAATAACATAGAAAAGTATTCAGAATTTCTTTACTGAAGAGCCTGGATAGTAAGAGTTTTGCACGTTGTTAGAATCTGTCTATGAATCCCTCTGCATCGATATACTTTTACCTGACCCTCGCTCTACATATAGTTTTTTTGCATGAACCCCAAATATGGCCAAAATTTTTGGCTGCCCCCCCCCCCCCGGACCCAATTTTTTGAGGGGTAGACCCCCTAGAACCCTCCAGTCCACCCTATGCCTATAAAAAATAAACTGTTCCTAGATTGATAATAATAAGAAAGCTGTAGTAATAGCAATTCACAACTGTTTAAGAAATCAGACAGTAGCTATACTTTAGATTCAAATGCCACTGTCTGATAGACCTGTACTGAAAACATAAACAGCAATTTTGCTCTGAATTAGGGACTTCTCTGAATCAATCAGAGAGTAAGAAAAGAATGCAAAGTTACTTGACATTTAATACGTACTTCATTTTCCTCTTTGATTTGAGCAAATTTGCTTTTTTCTAGAATGAACATTTCATTCCTGAAAAAGAAATAAGAAATATTGAACAACAGAATATGAATCTCAAATCTGTATCACAAGGAAATAAATATATAGAAACTAGATAATCATATATATATGTTATTTATTGTATGACAAGGTAATTTCATGCACTCTCATTGGCCAATTTGCAGTCCATAATGTGTGGCACAGACCATCATCCTTATTTTTGTGTTCGCCCTGCCATATAATAAATATATATCATACTAACCTTGCTTGCTTGGTCTGTCTGAAGTTATGGAACCTCATTTTTTTCCATTATGTGCTTGGGGCCATATAAAGGCAATGGAAAAAACTCGGCCAACAACTTACGGTATAGCCCTCACACCCATTTTAATAAGAGGTACATGTGACTTAAAAAAATTAAAAAAGTATCAAATTAAAAATGCTTACTTTATCTCATCAACCGAAGACTGTACTTTCATTTGTAGTCTTTCCTTAATGGATAAAATGTTAAAAACTGTTAGAGAAATAGAAATAGTGCCATGATATTTGAAGACATATACTTTAAATTTGAAAATGCCTAAATTTTGGTTGGATAATCCCACCTCTCAACCAGAATCAAATATCCTAATTGGTTTTTGGATATGCAGGCTTATCCCATATGGAGTAAATTTATCAGTACATTTACAAAGTAACATGGGATATTTTACTTGCACAATACAACAGTTTGTTCAGTCAGGGATATGAAGTAACCAGATATTCCTATATTGTGGAATATTTATCCACATTATTACATGGCAAGATAATTTCACAGGCTCTCATTGGCCAATTTGTGGTCCATAACTAGATGGTACTACGGACCACCAACCTTATTTTTGTGTTCACCTTGCCATATAATAAACATCTTATTAACCTCACTTGCTCGGTCTGTACATAAGTTATGGAGCTTAATGTTTTTCCCACTTTGTTATAGGCCCAGTACACTACATGCTTGAGCCACGAGGCAGTGGAAAAACTCTGACCATAACTTACAGTTTGACTCTCCCACTTGGTTAATAAGAGATGAACAACCAATCACAAGTACTAACAGAGGTCCCTTTTTTTCTTTCTCTTTTTGCTGAGAAAAAAAAGAAGCCTCCTGCTAGTAGGGCAAATGACTTTGCATTGCATTTTGACATGTTGTTTCTGAAGTACAATGTGATGCTGCAAAGTTGATAGCCAACTTAAAACAAATTCTATTTTAATTTGATATTTCCAAAAGGTCTTGATAGTAGCAAAAATGATATAGCAGCCAACATTCCCACTGATCTTCAACTTAAAGAAGCCTTACATATAAGTAAGAATAAGCCCAACCTTAATAAACAAGTACATCACTTCAATACATTTTTAGCTTAATTGTAACTTCCGTTGCATTACCTGTAATGCATGACGTCATTATTGTAAATAATTTATTCACAATCTAGCTTATCACTCACATCACCAATTGTAATTCACTCTTTCTATTTAACTGATGATGGCATAAGCATGCCGAAACATGTCTTTCAAAAAAGTTGTTGTATTTATTCAAGTTATATTATTTTTGATATGTTGATAAACTTCAAGCTTGTCCCTTATAAAAATTTTGTGATACAGTATGTCAACTGGGTCAATTGAATTTTGTAAAAGATTTATCTTCAATACCTGATCAAGTTTAGAGGCATTGTTGCTGCCAATGTTTGTAAGACAAGAACCAACAATTTCGATTAAACAGGTTGTCATGGTTTCAGCTTGTTGTTTTGTGAAACCTTAAAAACATAAAATAAGTACATAGCTATCAATCCACACTCATTCATTTATTAACTCATTCACTCAACCATTGATCATCCATCCATCCATTCATCCATCCATTTATTCCTTCATTCATTCACCCATGTTTTCATCTATTTATTCATTCAATTATCCCCATTTACAACAGCCCTTTATTCATTCATCCATCCATCCATCCATCCGTCCATCCATCCACCCATTCCTTCCTTCCTTCCTTCCTTCCCTCCCTCCCTCCCTCCCTCCCTCCCTCCCTCCCTTCTTCCTTCCTTCCTTCACCCACTTTTTCATTCATTTATTCATTCAATTTATATAATATCCCCATTTACAACATGTTTGCGTGAATGTTGTGTGTAGGGAGGGGGCTCAGTATAAACTGTGTTTATTGTAATGGGGGGTCAGTGAAAGCTGAGCATTACCCCCTCCAGCCTGTAAATTATGACTGGTCCATCATACTACAGAACCCACCAAACCATGGTATTATCAGAAAATTCATATGATGGTGCTGCCCACAAACATCTGCAACTCCACCCATAAACACAAAGGAACATGTTTCTAAATTATTACCATCTAAATAAATATATTTAACCATTGATGAGGAAAAAATGGTATTTCTCTTTGATTTTTTGCACAAATTTCCAAAATCTATTCCTCTCATAGAAGACTCATCTAAGAATGATTTCCTCACACTTTTCCTTTATCCCTATTACCGTCATATTCAATTTGGATTTTGAACTCATATTTTCTGTTTCCCATCTTTACATCTAGTCTAACTATAATAACACCTTCCTTTTTGTTTATGAGCAGAGTCACAGATGTTGACTGTGTGACAATGTGTAACTAAAAAATGAAAAATGTCATAGCATGTCAACAGATACATATTTATTAAATTCTGCTTAAGATGCCCAACAAGATGTGTAGATGATTAATTAGTTGACCTCATTCCTTCATTTAAAAAATACATGTCTCAATTTTAAGCCAGAGAGGAGGGAGGTTGGGCATATGTGGGGCATTTGATCACTCTTGGTGCCCCAACTCTGGGTATTTTGATCTCCTGGTTTGATCCAGGGTATGGCATTTTTGCACATCTTTACTTTTATGTTTGTAATGGTTGGCTGCCCAGGTAGGGAAATTTGACCAAATTTGACTCATTTTTCTTTCTCCAGTGTAGGGAATTTAAGAAATGATTGAAAAAATATATGCTTGACATTAATACATGCACAATCAAATAATAGTACATCAGTATATAAATTGGCATTTCTGGAATAAACCTTATTTGCTTGGGCGTATTTGTTATCCCAATACAGGTCACATGTCATTCCTTTGGGACTTTTTCCTTTGTTTAATGGTAACACTTGAGAAGATACATTAATATGGATAAACCTCAAACAAAGAATCATATTCCCAAGAGGTCTGTATTGGAAAAACATTATGCCCAAGTGAATAAGGTCTATTGAGGAAGGGACTGAGGCTAATTGAAAATATTGATCCAATTTAGAAATGATCCCCATCACAAAAAAGATCATTCTAATATAATATTAAATATTATAAAAAAATTTATACACTCCTTCCCAGTCCATTCCTCAATTCCGGAAATGCCAGTAGACCTCTTTAGCTTTGTATGCAAATTGCCCATTTCAGACCACGTGACATTCTCTTAGGAATTGTTCTTTTATGATGAACATGTTACAGTATTAACGTACGAAAGAATCAACTCCCACAGGTGACACCATGTGGTCTGAAACTAAACAAACAACGAAGCTATAGAGGTAAATTAAACGTTATTCTCACCATTTTCTTCCAATGTTGTCACTAGTTTATGAGTGTCAAAATGAAAGCTTGCTCCACTGGGGCTAACATAGGACGACACACCTCTACAAACTGAACAAGAACCAAAACAAATAATAAAAAGAGTCTCATTTTTAAACAAAAGAATGGAAAGAACTTCACAGATTGTGATCATGATCTGACCAGGTGTGGTTCTTTTTCTTCTCGAATTTTCGTTTTCGCCTGCGATAGTTAGCGATTTGGACCATTTCTGGACTCCTTTACGATTAAATATCGTCAAAGAGTTGCTGCTAGTGTAGAAATCTTGGAATATTTGCTTAAAAAACTGCTTTCTAGTGAAGTGAAACATTTTGAATCTAGAAGCTTTTATCTGAGCCAGCGATTTGTTGACGATATGGGCTAGTCCTTCATGTCTGTTTTGTATTGTGTACTAGCCACAGGTAGCCCACCCAAACACACTTTCCTTTCCCAAGATACAGTAGTCAAGTCCAGTATTAGCCAAAGCTTTGATTTCAGTACGAACCATCGTGTACTGAGCTATCTCCTAATCTGATACAGTGGACTTCGGGATGATTAAACAATAAAGCAAAGAAGAGTTGTTGATTAAACAATATAAAATTTAGATGATAACACCACGAAGAAACTGCTACAGTAATGAAATCGAGGCTTTGGCAAGTACAGAACTCACTCAACCATATCTTGGGAAAGGACTATAGACCGATTTAACTTGGGCGTAATGCTTTCCCAATTTATACCACGTGTCATTCCCTTGAGAATACTGTTCTTTGTTTGAGGCTCATCAATATTAATTTACTCAAGCGCTACTATGAAACAAAGAAACAATACCCAAGGGAATGGCACGTGTTCTGAATTGGGAAAACATTAAGCCCAAGCTAAATCGGTCTATTGGATCATGAGCCTGGAGCAAAATTCTGCTCCCGCCATTATTTTTTTTTCCAAAAAATATGACAAACAGAGCAAAACGACCCTGGAGCCTGCACCCGGAGCAAAACCCTTAGACCCAGTTCCGACGTCGAACGTTTGCCGTGCCGAGTTCGATGTAAATGAGATGACAATGGTAGAAACAAAAGATTTGAATTAGATTCAACGCGGTAAAAGTTCGACGTCTGAACTGGGCCTTAACGTACGTGTACTGGCCTTTAGGATTTACACACGACCGAGGTCAGGGAACAGAAACATCATCTCTTAAAACCTGAACGTATGTTTTCACTATTTGTGTTCTAGCCGTGTAGTTAGTCCACCCAAACACGCACTTAGCAATAAGCGGCGTACTTTGCAAACCTTGGAAAGGCCACACCATGCAAGCTAGAAATAGAGATTTCCGATTCAACGGCATAAACGCTGATTTGCCACTAATAGTACTAAGCATCTCAGCAATATGAAATCTGTTTTTACTCGAGAAGATGAAATTGAATGCTCTGTATTTAATTTGGTCTGCGCATGCCTAACTTTCCTAACGCCTCCCACATGAAACAAATTGACAAAGAGCAACTACTTCTCAGAGAGACACAGCGATTGTCACTGATCACAGTAAGAGGTTGATCTTCCATGGTCTAGGGGCCGACTAACCTCTTCCTTTAGGCTTCGGCCGAGCTCCCTGATTAGTCATTATGGATAGCGGTGTTGGAGCCGAAATCTCCAGCTGACCCGTAAATCCAGTAAATCGGATATCTCTACTCAAACTTTGGACATGAAACAAGTACCTGGAGATAAGCACCATAAATCTTGCACGCCTGCTCATACGTCTTTCTTTGCAGCGGTATACAGTGGGTTCTTGTCTTGGATCCTTCAAGTTCCGACTCTTAATAACCTTTCACTCCGACGAAGGGCGAAAGCTCGAAACGTCAGTAAAGTTAAACATCTCTCTCTTTTTTACGGTGTTACAGATTTCCTTTTATTGGTTATTATATTCATTACACACCGACGCAGCCTACACTAGTTTACTCGCTAGCTTCCATTCTTATACTAATTTATTTTATGAAACACAAATTTACCAATATAATTTCAGTTGCTGTGATACATATATTTCTCACGGAAAATGTATTACCACTGAGTTGATCCAGCAAACAATGTTGCTAATTTCTCGTTAGTGTATCTATTGTTACTTATAATATGATTGACACGGTTTCCTTTGTTATTCATCATGCTTTATTTAACATTGTTATAATGACGTGTTAGGTTTAGGTGTTTCGGCCTTGGCTCACAGGAGAGAGTGAATTTATTTAACCCGTGAAAGAAAGATGACTATTTAAATTTGAGCTAGTTGTTAAAGAACAAAAGTAAACAATGGGTTTAGAATCTACTACTAACTATTATGCGTACTATTTTTTCACGGGTTAAATAATAGAATTACTATATGAATTTGCTGAATCACGGTTGTACGTACTTTCCTTTTCAGAACCGTAGCTCCTCCCATCATGAATAGATGAGTTTCCGTGCTATGTCACCCATTGTTTTCATCATTTTGTAAACGAACATTTTTGCCATGAAAAACAAGAGTATTTTTGATAAAAGCTGTTATTAGATATTTCCATAGCTTTTTTAACTCAGTGTAAACTATATTCGGCTTTCGTCTCTCGTGAATTGCACGAAATCAAGACAACGAAATACCGCGTTTTGTAGGAATGCTGTCTACAAATATGCGCGCGCATACTTGTAAGCAACGAAAGAGAAATGTAAACCTTTGAAAGTGGTCTATATTCGTTTCAAGTTGCTGCTGTCATAAACTCTAACCTTTTGCCTTACCTTATGTCTTAATCTTTAGTTAGTATCATATATTAATGTTCAGTCAAATTAATCTTATCTCGTACTACTCGGTATAAGTTTCACTTGGTATGCTATAACTTAGGTACATGATATTTTAGTATTTTAGTCTTTACTTCTTGTCTTTATCTTTTACTTTAATTTAGAGTGCTGTTCTCACGTTTATCGACTATGTCCAATCATTTTTTGATTTGTAACATCCTAGTTCGTTGATTGACATCTTATTGTATTCTTTAGTTAGCTTTGCTATAAATAAACGTTATTGTAAAACCTTAATTTAGTTAGTCGTTTAGAGTGGTTTTCATAAACCCGTGAAATAAATAGAGATTACTTCATGGAAAGTGCGTGAGTACGCGCGCTCGTGCGATATCGTTTTTCTCGCGAAATTCAACGAGGAATTCCCGAGTCAGGAAATGAATTCTCCTATAATATCTATTTCACGGGTATATGAAACCATTCTAGTTCTCCTAGTCGTTAATTCAGTACCAATACAAATGCCAAATAAACAAACGGTACCTGCACTACCAAGCTGAAGTCCATATATTCCTAACGCTAGTAATTTTACGTTTATCCCCGGCTTAGTACATCAAAGAGTTCTGTGGATAAGAATAGAAATTTAAGGAAAATCTGGGAGAAGGGAAGTCAAAATGGGCTTGAATCACGCGGCGGCCATGTTGGTTGAAACAATACATTTCCCTCGCGTGGCCTCGCATTCAAACACTTCAGAACGAGTTCACGCGGGGAA
>JAAAQI020150643.1:0-10785 GCA_011800005.2 Stichodactyla mertensii
CACGACCTCTGGTGTTATAACTATGAATTTGGTGCGCATGTTTGAATTCAGATAACAGGTACACTGGAGCCAAACCACTAAGGCATTTGTAAACTAGTACACACTTTAGATATTCTCTCTTTCTTAAGCTTGGCAGCTTTTTCTGGTGTGAGCCTCGCACACATCGACACCGAGTCAAAGAAAAATACTAAATACACCAATTTTTGGGTGGGGGTAAACACAGATTTAGTGGCCAAGTTGTCGAAGGGTGGAGAAAATTGGCTTCATTATTTTGTAAATTTACAAGGGCA
Source organism: Stichodactyla mertensii (assembly GCA_011800005.2). NCBI lineage: Eukaryota > Metazoa > Cnidaria > Anthozoa > Actiniaria > Stichodactylidae > Stichodactyla > Stichodactyla mertensii. The sequence continues at coordinate 291 of JAAAQI020150643.1, forward strand.
GCATGCCAGCTCATTGGGGAAACATGTAAATCTATACAACACATTATTCCACTCAAATTTGAGGAATTGTTGATGCGGTTTTGCAATAGGAACTGAGAAGTAAGCGTCTTTAAGGTCAATAGAGACCATGTAGCAGTTGGGAGTCATTAATCTAATGGCTGTCCAGACTGAGTCCATTTTAAAATGCTGATATTCAACTTGCTGGTTAAGACTCTTTAAATTTAGGATCATTCTGAGGGATCCGTCTTTTTCCTCAGTTACAAAAATGGGTGAGACGTATTCTATTTCATTTCTGCAAGGGACAAACCCCCTGTCAAGCAGTTTTTTAATTTCTGCGTCTATAATCAGTGAGTCACTGATGTTGTATTTTTTATCTTTGGGAATTCTATTTGTTATTGGCGGATTACAGAACTCTATATACTGCCCTTTCACACAATTGAGGACTTCTGTGTCAGAAGTGATCTTATTCCATTCACAAAAATGTGCCAGTTGCCCACTTCAAAACTTTCCACCTTGGTTTCTAAATAATTTTTGAGTAATGGCTCACAAAGTATAAGGTTTTTTACCTACATCACGACATCGTCGACTTCGAGGTTTCGTCTAGGCTTGGTCCAACGCTGTCTTTGCTTCAAGGTCTGTAGGTATTCTTTACGCCACCTCGACCAAAATTCATTGGCGAGATGCTGGACTCTTCGCCATCTTTTACGTGAGTACAGGTCCGGTCGTTCGAATGAACCAGGTGGTGGAAGTACAAACTTGCTTTTTATTGTTAAGAGGTGGTTGGGTGTCAGCGGCTGTGAATTACCAGGGGAGCTCGCGCTCTCAGTGGTAAGTGGGCGGCTGTTTACGATAGTTTCGGCTTCAACCATCAAGGTCCTCAATGACTCGCCGTCCAGCTGCTCGCTTTGAGTAGAGAATTCAATACGTTCCTCGCGGAACGTATCTGTCTTTCTCACACGCCGCCCATGTGGCTTGCGTGGAGAACGTTTGTCTTGAGCACGATCCAGTCGCAGTTGTCTTTCAGTAGGGCATCTTTAACCTTCTGTGTGTCGAGTTCATCTAGGGCCTTCTTAAGCTCGTCCCTCGCTCCGATAAAATTGGTTCCTTGGTCTGAGCGTAGTTGGCGAACAGGTCCACGGCGTCCTATGAATCTCCGGTATGCGTTAATGAATGAGTCAGCATCCATGTTATTAGCCACTTCGATATGTATTGCGCGCGAAGCCATACACGTGAACATCACGCCGTACCGCTTGATTTCTTTACGTTTTTCTTTTATCGTGAAAGGGCCGAAGCAGTCAACTCCAGCGTATGTGAATGGGGGAGCGGGTTGTACTCTATCTCTTGATAGATCTGCCATCTTTTGGTCTAGTGGTTCTGCCCCGCAGCTTGCGACACTTGACACAGTTTGCGATGTGGTATGTAACGACTGACTGACCACCAATTATCCAGTAGCCTGCTGCTCTGATTTCTGCTTGAGTCATTCCACGGCCCTGGTGGTTGATCTTCTCATGGAAGTGGCAGAGAACCAAGGTGGGTGTGTTGCTTTTCTTCGGCAAGACTACTGAATGCTTCCCGTCGTAGAGCAAGTCTGCTAACCTCAGACGGCCACCAACCCTCAACACCCCGTCTTCATCAAGGAACGGGTCCAGTCGATACAGTGAACTTGTTTTCTTCAAGGCTTGATTAGAGCGCAGAGTTGTGATCACTTCCTTGAAGTGATGCCAATCCGAGAAGTACTCGAGTCGGGAAAGAAGCGAGGCATACTGCGTAGGTGTAACCTGCGTTGAGAACGACTGCACCCTTTTGACTTGGGGGTCATCTTCTGTTAGTACTCCTACAAATGAAGGTTTCTCCAGTGAGGGGCTTCGCAGGAACTCGGGACCATTCCACCACTTGTCGCAATCGATCAACTGCTTGGCTGTGAGACCGCGGGATGCATGATCAGCTGGATTCTCGTCTGTTGCGACATAATGCCACTGTTTGGGGGAAGAAGAAACTCTGATTTGTCGGACTCTGTTACTGACAAATACGTGGAATCGTCTCGCTTCGTTTCAGATGTAACCCATCGCTACCTTGCTGTCTATCCAGAATACGTCGACCAGACTAAGTTTACTCATCTCAAGTTGAATCATCTGACTAATACGAACAGATACCAGAGCAGCAGAGCGTTCTAGTCGCGGTATCGTGATTGGTTTGAGCGGCGTCACGCGGGCATTAGCCATAACCAGAGAGCAGTGGACTCTACTGCTATCATCTATCAGCCTTATATAGGAACATTGGCCGTAGCCTTCATTGCTGGCGTTCGAGAAATGATGCATTTCGGCCGTTTTGAGCGTGCCAAATTCTTTGGGCTTGTAACATCTCCTTATCTTGAGTTGAGAGAGGTTATGCAGATCTGCTCTCCACTTTTCCCACTTGGGTCTGTCATCCGGTACCCTTTCATCCCAGTCGATGTTCTGCTGACACAAGGACTGTAAGATCCTTTTTCCTGTGAGAATGACAGGTGCAACAAGACCAAGGGGGTCGAACACTGAACTTACGGTGGCTAGTATTCCTCTTCTTGTAAGGGGGCGGTCCTTGAGTGTAATGGAGAACTGGAAAGTATCTGACTGAATACACCATTGTACTCCAAGGGCTCTATCGATCGTTAGCGTGGGCTCTTTGTCTGCGTCCAGGTTCTTCACATCAAGCGCCTTTTGGTCGTGAGGAATCTTATCGAGAACCTCTCTTGCGTTGGACGAGAACTTGTGTAGGGTGAAACCTCCTTTACCACAGAGAGCCTTTGTCTTTTCAATCAAGTCGGTTGCGTCGCTTACAGTAGGCACTGAAGTTTGGCCATCGTCGACGTAGAAATCTTCTCGCACGAAGTTTGCGGCTGCTTCGCGAAACTCTCCTTCATACGTGTCCGCCACTTTCTTCAGGGCGAGGTTGGCGCAACCTGGTGACGAAACGGCGCCAAATAGGTGCACTTTCATTCTGTAGATCTTTGGTTCACTCGAGGCATTTCCGTTATCCCACCACAGAAAGCGGAGGAAGTCTCTACAATTAGGATTCACAATCACTTGGTGAAACCTCTTTATGATATCACACATGAGGGCAACGCGTTCAATACGAAACCTGAGCAGGACTCCTACTAGGCTATTAGCGAGGTCAGGTCCCTGAAGAAGTTGTTTATTGAGAGACTGTCCCTTGTATGCAGCACTACAATCAAACACAACTTTTCTTTCTTCGGGTGGTAGACCGCATGGTGTGGTATGTACCACACTCTGACCTAAACCTGACTTGTCTCGTCTTCCGGTACTCTCTCTGCGTGATCACTGTTGATAACCTCATTCATAAATGCAGTGTACTCTTGCCGATATTTGGTACTGCCGTCAAACCTTTTCTTCAGTTGTTGTAGTCGCTTCAACGCCATTTCTCTGTTGTCTTCCAACGGTATTTCATTACTTCGAAATGGGAGGGGCATTTCAAAGTGTCCATCTGGTAGTTGGTGTATTCCTTCTTCGACTATTTTCAGGAAAGCTCTATCCTCCAAGGACAATGATCTTTCTCCTTTGTCTTTGTCTTTGTCATTGAAATCTGCCTCGAACATCTTGGATATCTGTTGAGGGCTAACAATCTCCTTGGTCCGTGTCTGGAATGCGAAATGACTGTAGGCTGTGCTTGATGTTGCCTTACTGGTTTGCAGACGACAGAGCCGGTTAATGCGTTGAGCTCGTCATGATTGTCGCTGTAGAGACCATTTCTGTCCACGATGCCGATAATTCCCCATCCCAGGGCTGTCCTTTTAGCGTATGGCTCGTTGTCATGTCCAGGGATCACTTCGCATGGCTTGATTGCACTAGCACAATTAAGCCCTAACAAGATACCCTATCTCCATATCCTCTGTGTAGGGTATCAAGTTGTTTGTGATTTGTTGGAGATGTGGCCATTTGGTCGCCGTTTCTGGTCTTGGTATCTGTTTCTGGAATAGACCTGAGGAAGCAGTATTTCTTTGGTCTCGTTCACACCTTGAATCGTAAGGCCAGTTATTCGTTTGCTTCGGATGGTTTCTTCGCTGAGCATGATTGATAGTCGGATGTTCACTTCTGGTCCATCGATGCCCATTTTTTTCAAGAGTGATTCTGTCATGAAGCACGCATCAGATTGTTCGTCTAACAGTGCATAAGCTGTTATGACTATCCTTATGGCGAAGGAAAACAGGAACGATAAGTGAATGAGACGTGATTAAATCTCTAGCTTGCTGTTGAGGGTTCTTTGCGATTCGGTTTGACACGACGCGATCCAGGGACTTTCCGGAGTCGTCGTTACTTGCTTTGAAGGTATAGTCGTGAAGACTCCCACTTTTTTCAAGAGTAATTCTGTCATGAAGCACGCATCAGATTGTTCGTCTAACAGTGCATAAGCCGTTACGACTATCCTTATGGCGAAGGAAAACAGGAACGATAAGTGAATGAGACGTGATTGAATCTCTAGCTTGCTGTTTAGGGTTCAATGCGATTCGGTTTGACACGACGCGATCCAGGGGCTTTCCGGAGTCGTCGTTACTTGCTTTGAAGGTATAGTCGTGAAGATTTGATGGATGGGAACCTTCACAAACTTTGCATGTTTTCTTCTTTCGGCTTACTTTTATGACCACGACGTAAACACCCCCAACAAAGGCCTTTAGAACGAGCATGTACCTTTCTTTCTTTTAGGCTCAAATTAAGAAAGTCCTTGCATAAGTCGAGGTTGGGACATGCGTTACATAGGGAGCAAGCATCTTGCTGGTTGCCGCAGGAGGCCGTTGTCTTGGTGGTGTGAAAGGCTTTGGGCTTGTCAGTGTCGTCTGTGGTTCTCAGCTGACGGAATGCTAACCGGATTGCAAGCAATTCTTGCCTCAGTTTTGAGAACGTTGCAAAACTCTGTAAATGGTGGGTAGCCTGATTTTTCTTCACTCTCGTCGTTAGTTAGCCATTGATCTACAATGCGGCTCCAGCGAGTGACTAAATAACTTGGAAGTTTCTTTAAAATTCGCTGATTTTCTTCTGGGTCGTTCAAGACTGTTAGATATGGTATCTCGCTCATGGCAGACTTTCAGTGTTCGAGAAAGTCTGAAAATTTTCTGAGGCTTTGACCAGCGTTGGCGGGGATCTTTGGCCAATTGTGTATCTTCTTACGATAAGCATCTGAGGTCAGAAATGGATTACCGAATCTGTCATGAAGTAAGCATTTTGCTTTGAGGTATGCATCTTCACTGTTAACAATGGTAACAGGCCGCTTATTGCTTCTTTCGCTTCTCCGCTTGTATACCTTCTGAGGTAATATAGTCTTTCTGATGACAAATTTGTTCGGCCTTCAATAAGTTTTTCGAATGACTTTATCCACAATGGGAAACGAAGAAGATTACCATTAAAGATCTCTGGTTTCTGGTTCGGGTCGTGGTAAGTGATCGCGTTCCTGTCGTTGGAACAGCAAGTCGGCTAAACGGGATATTGGATCCGTGTTGGTTGACGGATAACTGTTTTTCGATGGCGATTGTGTTGATTGATCTGTGGAAAGGTTGTTCAAATCATCTTTGATAGAATTGGCAATGGTTTTCTTGGCTATTTGTGGGTCAATCTTCGTTGAATCCAATTCCGTGCACTCCGCAGTCCGTCGTCCAGAATCCTGTTTTTCGTTTGTGGAGGTCGATTCCGTGTGATCCGCAGTCCATCGTCCAGGGTCCTGCCTTTCGTTTGTGGAGTTTGATTGCGTGTGCTCCGCAGTCCCTCGTCCAGAATCCGGATTTTCGTTTTTTTGAGGTCGATTCCGTATGTTCGGCAATCCTTCGTCCAGGATCTTGATTTTCGTTCTTAGTCTCGGTGTGGTCGTTTATGGACCTTTCCTCGGGGTTGTCTTCGTTGTTCGTCCGTTCCGGAGGGTCCGCATTCCACGATCCGGGATCTTGCAGTTCCGTGTTTCCGGTTTCGTCGCTCGATGATCGCAGGCTGTGTTTGGTTTCATGCGTTTTCGATGTCGCGGCTAGACTCAATTGATCTTCCAGATAATCGGGAAGATTTCGTTCCTTTGCGTTAGTTTCTCCATCTATGCTTTGGCTCAAGTAACTCGATGTTTCTTCTTCCTTTACTCTGTTAAGCGCGTCGATCTCGCAGTCGTTCCATTTCTTCTTGATGTTTCTTTAAGGCACTCATTTTGGCGCTCTCCAGTTGGTGAAACCTTAGTTCAGCGTCCAATCTTGCAGCCTTGATCGTCATTTTGGTCGTTCTTGCGTGTGATGACGTCGAGAATCCTGATCGGTTAGATCGTCGGCTTTAGCTCGTTGAACTGCGTTCGTTGTAGTCAATCAACAGGTCGGCGATTTTGTTATTTAACGCTTTGCATAGTCTTTGGGTTTCGTCATCGCACTCGTCGAGTTCGTTGGAAGCGGCTATTTTATCCTCGTCATCTATCTGTTCCTCCAGTCGTTGATTTTCGATAACAAGTTCGTTGAAACATTTATCGAGCCGGTTTCGTTCAGATCTGAGGGTTTCGACGTCGTTCGAATCGAGTAATACCGACTCCGACCAGTTGGCATGTCTTGTCCATTTTTTATAATGTCGTTTCCGGTTTTGAATAAGCACCTTGAGTCGATATTCCCGTCCTTTCTCGGTTTGGTTTACCGTCCGTGTTGATTCGCGTTCGGTTGTCTGGTCACTTGTTCGTGTGAGTAACCTAGCATCGTTTGGTCAGTTTTTTCATGTTGAACAGAGTCTTTACTGTAACGGCTGGGAATAGGCTTTAGTCATTCCCGGGTTGGCCGTTTAGAACAGCATTTGATCAACCGAGATTCATCGTTGCCATTCATTTGAATCACGTAAAGACTGCAATAAAGTCATTACAATATATACTAAATAGTTGGTAAATTATGACGATATGACAGTGTAAGACTAGATGCTTACATAATAACAATCGATCGGTAGTTATAAGAGCTATAGAAATCGTATATTCTTATGGAAATAACGTTAACAAAGTAGTAACAAAGATGACAATCGAAATCACATAATATTCAGGTATCAAATAGAGCAATAGAATCGATAAAATATATTAATTACGATGATAAAAGGCTAAAAAATAATCAAGTAAATAATCATACCTCTTTCCTCTGTTAAATCACTGTGAGACCATGTGGTCGAGAATCATATTACATATTATCCATCGTTGTGTTACATTGCGTTACCTTGTGTAAACATTAACATAGCCTATGGCGCCTTCTTGCGCTTCGATGAAATCCAACAAATTACGTTGCTGCGATGTTCAATTGTATCAAGAATATGTAAAACTCTCAATCTGCAGTAGCAAGACGGATATTTACAGAGACGGCTCGTATATTCTTCTTGCAAAAACAGGAAAGCTGACCTGTCCAATGAGGGTGTTAAAGCTTTATATTGCATCAGGCTGCATAGACTTGAAATGCGAAGATCCATTATACCGCAATGCTATATATCACAAATCTAAAAACAACTACTCTTTAAGAAAACGCGGATTGTCGTACACCCGAACACGTGAACTGTTTCTGGAAGCCATCGAAAGTTTGGGTTACCCGAAAGCAAAGTTCGGTCTGCACAGCCTGCATGCTGGAGGGGCCTCAGCAGCTGCAAACTCAGGAGTTAATGACCGATTGTTTAAAAGACATGGACGATGGAAATCAGAGTGCGCAAAAGACGGATACATAAAAGATAACCTAGATTCGCTTCTTTCTGTATCTAAATCACTAGGTCTTTTGTCATCGCGTCAACATTGTGCTTTGTCTTCGAAATATATGGAGGGGTATAATTCCAACTAGAGTATATTAAGGAGAGTGAATCTAAGAGTTACCATCGAAGGTATCTCTAGCCATCGTGACTCATTCACAAATCTCATAAAATGTACAGGCTATAATGACACAGGCTAATAAACGAGATACCCCTCCCTGTACATAGTATGGTATGTATTGTTATTGTCTTGATAAGTTTATAAATAATTTGTATGCGGTTCACTGAAGAGTGATTAGAATACGTCACCTTGTTTTCGGTCGTGCCCATATTTATACACACAACACTTGTCATGTTTTCCCATTTTTACATGATATATTTACTATTTTCTTCGTAAATTTTTCGCTGTTTTGAAATGACTTGTTTACATTCTTGGACAGATTTTTAGCCTGACCTCGCTTTCACGCGCGCGACCGCATAGCATTCTGGATAACTACGGAATGGTGCACAGTTAACATGACCGTAATTTAAAAAAATTCTCAAATTCTTCTGACCAAACTTCAGTCATATCCCGGTTTCATACGAATACGTACAGTCATACAATAAGTACAATTGATGTTTTCTTATGCACAAAATGTATAAAGTACTTACCGTTGTCTTTGATGGGTTCATCATTAAAAAAAGTTATAAAGGCCACAACGAAGATATTAACAATACTAGTAACTCTACGGTTAATCGACTGAGCGCGAACGAATAAACGCATAAATTAAAAAACGCGGCAAAATATACGCTAAACCGCTGGACAAAATTCGCTTCCTCACTGCCCACTCTTTCATCACGTGGAAAATATATGGGATATTATTTTGTTTTTTTCCTGCTTAAATATTGCCGATGAATGAACGGTAAGTTTAAGTTCCGTTTCACATAAAAATTAACATCAAAGCAAAACAGTAATTATTTATTCCTGTCTTGATCGAAAAAAAATCCTTAGGAGCAAGGACAAGTAATCTGCATCCTTGTCACTGTCCTTTGTGCAACGGCAAACTACAAGATAAACGGACTATAAAAAACTTACTTCAAAGCTGTCAAACCTGTTGTAGACGACTCGACTGCTAGAAGTAATTCACATGAATCAGAAACTGGCCATTTTTCTGGTCATTATAGAGAGGCTGTCCCTACTGGAACTGCTTTGTTTGCTGCGGCTGGCATTCAGGATACACTTGGCCTAAAGGGAGACACTACCCGGGAATCGTAAGAAGAAGATAATGATGTAGATGATATAGATGATGAAGATGATGATGATGTAGATGATGGTAATGTCTGCGATGATAGTAGTGGTGATGATAATGAGGATGATGCTGATGATGATGTAGATGATAATGAGGATGATGGTAATGATGACAATGATTATGGTGGTGGTGGTGATGATGGAGTGATGTTAATGTAGGTGATACTAATGATGATAATGATGCTGGCGGTGGTGATGATGATGTTAGTGATGCTGCTAATGATGATGATGTCAGTGATAGAGATGATTCTGCTAGTGACACACACAATTGTCACTACACCAGGAAAGATATTGAAAAAAACTATTCTGCGAAGTTTGGAATCAAAAATCAGAAAAGAATGGTCTGGAAGAAACACTTTTAGAACTGAAAAATCTTTATGAGCTCTTAAGGGATGGAATAATTCCTTATCAATCATGGAATGCTGTATTGAAGTATTTAAGGAAGTTGGGTTACAAGGACCCCACACATGTGAAGGTTTGTTGTGGAACTGATCATGTTAGATTACTCCATTACCAAGAAGATTGCTCAATATATAGACAGTCCTGGAAAGATAGTGTCAAGTACTATGTACTGGGAATGCATCTGGAGAATTACTTTTTGAGTGAAGACATGATAAAAGATCATTTTCAGCATTGAGAAAATAAAAATGAATGGCTTAGAGATGATCTTGAAGAGGATGTAACATATAAAGAGGTTTGGGATGGGATCAAGCATTCATTTTTCATGAGGATGGATTTAATGCATTTGAGATTAAAAGCTGGAGCATATCTGCCATACACATATTGAGTGCATGCATCAGTAAAAAGCAAAGATCAAGAGGCAAATACATGAGGGTTCATAGTTTCATACCAACAGTCTTCTTGAATGAGGGCATTTCCTTACAAAATGGATGCATTCCTAAAGCCATTAATTAATGTTAAAAATAGAGAACTGTATATTAATGGAGTGAATGTTAATATACAGAATGTAAATTTGAAGTATGGTATTTCTATACAACCTGGAAGCTATAAAGTAAGAATGTTGCTTTTCTTTGGAAGAGCAGATATGAAAGGGCACCAGGAAATAACACTGTATGCTACGGAAGCCCTGAGGGGACTTCAGACTTCAGACTTCAGACTTCGCACTTCAGACTTCGCACTTCAGACTTCGCACTTCAGACTTCACACTTCAGACTTACGTAAGGATTCATGCTATTCAAAGAGACCCGGTAAAGGACTTCCAACTCACTAGTCTTACTAAAGTTTGCTCAAGGCATTTCAAGGCTACAGACATTAAAAAATCGCTGAATAGAATTGTCACACTAAAGCCAGGATCCATACCATCGAAGTTTGCTTGGTCTTTTCAATCTCCAAAAAGCACCTGCTTTTGAAAAGTTTCCTCGCGCCATATGTCACGCTCCTCGCTGGTAAGTGAATCCTTAAGGCTTTGATATTAAATATCTCTCCAAATCGAATGGTGACCCCCATTTTTTATTACATACATTTAAAGCAATAC
>JAAAQI020150665.1:0-10783 GCA_011800005.2 Stichodactyla mertensii
TAACCATTTGCAGATGTAGTTACAAAGGCAGCACCTTCTCCTCAGTTATTTTAAGACCCTGAGTGGTGGTCCGGCTGGGGCTTGAACCCACGACCTCCCGCATGAAAGACCGATGCTCTACCAATTGAGCTAATCAGGTGGCAGTGTAGCCATTTCACAACTAGCCGTTGGAATGTCTGAGTTTGCAGATATGTAAAACCACAGTCATCAAAAGTTCAACACTTACACTGGTAGAAACTTGATAAGATTTTCTCTTGCTTCCAGAACAGTTAACTCAACCAAACTGGAAAAATAAACATCACAACACTGAATGCTACAGTTTAGCCCACAAGAAGATATTCTTTTATTTTAAGAATTTTAAGACCACAGAAAAGTGGTAACAGCCACCAAGCACAAAAAAGTATATTATATTTGAAAACCAGTAAATTCAACAGTAAACTTTTCTTTGCAGAGCAAATTTTGCTCATATTAACCTATTGCTAGGCTTCCATTTAAACCAGCCTCAGCTGAACTGGACCACCTATTGCTTATAAATAAATAAATAAATGAGGGCATAATGAAATAGATCAACTGACCTACACTTTTCTTACCTTCCTATATCTGGAGGCAATCGTATTAGTGAAACATCATTCAGGCATAATGTTGTCAGATTCTGAAGCTGAGAGAAACCATCTGGCAACCTATGTATTCAAAGAAATTAATTATTTTTGACTTCTAAAATAAAAAATTGCAATAAAATGCTTGATGTTTAATGTTTAAGCTTTACAATTATAATATCAATTGAATCTCAAGAAAATGAATTACAAACTAAACTGACTACGAAAAATACACAAGAATGTTCTTTATTAATAAAGAATTTATTTTTAATATTGAACATAGTCATAACATGAGTACAGCAAACCTAATGTACAAGCCAGTTGCTGGCAATAATGTCTTTTTCCTATCTTTTTAATTATTTTCATTATGATTTCTTCATGTTCATTATGATGATGATGATGATGATGATGATGACAAGGATGGTGTATATATTTTGCTTTGACAACATCCTTGAATTAATGTCAGGATTAAATCTCTCTGTGCTTCACTCATAATCTCTATGCTTCACTCATAATCTCAGTGCTTGACTAATCAACCAGAATAATGAAAATGAGTTGAAAATAAAAACTTAACCACAAGCCTTGAAATAATACAAAATAGCATGTAATTAATTCCAGAGGTCTTTTGTCACATGAACAAGCATATTAAAAAACTAATACATTTAATATCACCTTTAAATAATTTTTCATAAAGTCTTTTAAAATGTGAAATAACAATTATGTTTATAATAAATGAAGAAACATTATATTCAAGTAAATGTTGCAGATATGAAAACAAAAACTACAATATGAGAATCAATTAGTTAATTTTCACAGATACTAATAATATTGCAACTATTAACTATGCCTTGAGGACAAAGAGTGTTATAGCAAATGGAATAAAATAACTTTTAAAATGATTGGTGCAGCACTTAGAATTTCAAAATTGTCTTTCTTTCTGAGACTGTGATACTGGGCAAATACTTCAGGGACACAACACTAGAGATACAAAAAAATATGACATAAAACATTGAGCAAGTCAACACAAGAATAATGGAAGCCAAAACCAACTTAAATCACTATTCATGAATAATTAAACCATGTTCTACACGACCAGTTCATTTATTTAATATCATTAAATTTCAACTACATTGTAGGTAGTATATCAACTATTCAGTAATAGTATTCATTATTCACAGGTCTAACCTAATTTCTGAAGATGCAAACCTAAAAAAAATGAGTTTAAACGATATTTGTTGTATATTTTTTGAAATTTTAAAAAAATTTTAAAAGGTTTCAAAACAAGAAGTTCCAAATTAAAATTTCCAACCAAAATGGAAATGAAATGACACCCCCAAGACATATGTTCAATTTCCTTACAAGTGATTTTCCAGACAAGAGGGAAAAAATTGAATGAATAGAAGAAATTGGAATATCAATTCAATTATTTATAGCCATGGCGATTAAGAATACAACCAGTAATTATCACCCTTGATGGCTGCCAAAAGGTAATTTTCTTAGAGGGGTAGTTTTTCATACAAATTTATGGTTCACTCGTCATTGTTTTCCTACACTCTCTTGATTTGTGTTGTCATGGAGAAAACTTGGTAAACATTTCCTTATAACAGTCATAAAAATAAAAACTTCTTGTGCAATACAAAATGCTTATCATGTGTTTTCCTCCCCCTGTAAAAATCAACGTCATGTGAGCTGAGAGTTAATACATTTGTAGTGTGTGTGAGGGATAGTGCCCCCAATTAGTGCAGAAGCGCTAGATTGACTAGGCACGGCTTAAATAAAGAGATAGATTGATTGTATCTGGATTTTTAAAAATCCTATCATTTTGAATGAGAGCCCTTGTGGCAATTCCCAAAGCAGTTCAATTTGGAGGACAAAACAATGGAATATTTTCAGTCTTTGATTCTCACAAATTCTATTGTTTTGTCCTCGAAACTGAACTGCTTTTGGAATTGCTGCAAGGTTTCTATAGATGAAATTACTTATTTAGCTATGAATTTTTGGAATTGATGTACTGTAATTTTGAAAATACCAAAACAAAGGATTTGAAGGCATTGGTGGTGGGAAGGGAGAGATGTTCAGCAAAATGGAGGGAGGGCTTAAGTAATCTTGCGAAGTCTTGTAACTGGGTTATTAAGTTGCAGAGGTCAGGCATGAGGCTGAAAGTATGACTGTCTTGGAGGATATAATGGGGAGATACAAAATTTCTGCTCTCCACAGAGAGGGGTTATGAAATGTTTTGTAGCCAAGGCCCAAAATTTTGCTAAACCTCATCCCCCTACACTATAATAATAAATGAAAGCCTTCCAACAGAATGAGTCAATCTTTTTTTATTTATTTATGGATGAACAACCTTCTAAAGCCTAAAGTGACTATTAAAGACTTTGATAGAAACTGAAAATCATTCATCTAGTACAATTCCAGTTTCACCTGATTGTAGTCACTTTGTAACCAATCACCAGCTCTGAAATCTAACCATACTGAAATCTAAAAGTTGGAAGCTAAGATGTGGTTCCTAAGAACTAATCAGAATTGACCTCTTTCATAATGGTGGCAGTTCATCAGTGTAATGCTTTAAATTTTAATGTTTCATAAAAATTTGGTCTTCCATTCAAGAGAAGATGTTCATCTATTTAAAATTTGAAAGTTTGAGGAAAAAATGTTTAAATCCTAAATGACTTACAAGCATTTTAAGTTACAAGAAAACATGAAAACAAGTCCACCAAGCTGGATCTCTTAAGTCCATATGAAGCTATCCAATTTTGATCCACAATATTTTTTTGCATTTTGCTGCTATGTGATTCAAGCATTCCAAAATTACTGATTTTTAAGAGTTCTTAGATGCTATATAGTATTTTAACAGTGAAGATCCTTATTAATCAACATCAGAAATCTGCTATTATAAAAAGGTCTATGCATATTCTCTGTCAGTTGAAAAGGATTGTTTCTATAAATATTAAAGAAACATATTTAATTTTGTTTTGTGTTATAAAACAACTTCATTTATTTCATAAACTGGAGAAATTGTGAAAGTCAGGTTGCCTGCATATTAAAAAAACTCAATAGGCTTATATTTCCATGAATAATAATGAATTATATTCATATGGTGATGCATTTTCATTGCACTTTTTATGTGCTTTATAGTAGTTTTAATATACTTACAGGGTATACAATATGCTCTGACATTGTAATGGCTTTTTCTATTGCTTTTTTTACAAACAAAAGCAATGTAATGAATAGTTAAAGTTACAATAATACAATAGAGCAATGAATTAACCAAATCGTTTGCAAATCATAAAGATACTAGAAAGTTATACCCTAAGATTAGGACAGGTTATTGAACTACCAATGACTCCACACTTCTATGAATATTAACCTTACTATTTTATGGCAACATGGAAGAATATTGTTTAGAAATAATGACAATTTAGAGAAAAAAACAACTATGAAAAAGATATAATTCTTTAAGATGTAAGTGTCTTTTAAGAAAGAGGACTATGATTAACATCTATGATTTTGACACAACAATCACAGCTTCTAACAAATATTTGTTATACATTTCTACAAAGAAGGCACATGATTTGGAAAACGACAAGACCTGATATGATTCCATATCAGGCTAGTAATGTTAAAATGGTTTTCTGACAGCCTCTTATCCAATCAAATTCTAGTTTTGTCACTTGATGAGTGTGCGCACAGTTCTCAAAACCATGAATGGTCAATTCAAGATGAAAATGATTTCAAAATTTTCAAAACAAAACACCAGCAAAATCTATAAATTCTTTGTATAAATATATAATAAACACTTTATTAGTTGTCTAAGCAGCTAATACAGCTGTGCATTTACAGCCATATTAGGTGCTTAGCTGACTAATAACCTCCATATATATATGGGTATATTTGACTAGTTGGTGATTGGTTGTTTCAGTTTCTATCTCATATTTACACTATGACCTATTTAACATTCCTTAACAGTGGATGCCCTTTAAATTATCATTTTTACAGACAGGTTATAGCAATTTATTATCAATGTGTCAGCCTACATTTCCTTTTCTCATAGCTTAGCATGGTTTATACATAGATTTTTTAATTACCTTAAGTGTACCAATAAGCCTTTTTCATGAACACAGCAATCACAATTTTAAATTTGATGTTTATTGAAACCAGCTTAAGGAAAAGTGCATTAAAAAGAACAGAAAATAGGATACACTAATAGGATAGGATAAAATAGGATAAATGAATTGAATTACAGCAAAAAAACAAAATTCTGCTAGTAAATGGCACTGAAAACTGAAACTAATAAAACTAAACTTGAGCAATCAAATCTCACTTGTTATGACATGATGATTAAAACAGTGAAGATCATTTTTCAAACATGAAATAAAGATTGGAACAAAATATATATATAATATGATATTGAAGATATGCTTAGGAAACATCATCAAAAGGAGGGAAAGCACATGCTAATCTTGCATTCTCATGCCTAATAGACCTCTACTTCGGGTGTAATGATTTCTCATTTCAGACCACTTATCATCCTCTTGGGAATGTGATTCTTTGTTTGATGTTCATCCATATTAACATATCTTCTCAAGCACTTCCCAGAAACAAAGAAATAAAACCCAAGGGAATGACATGCGGTCTGAAATGGGAAAATATTACACCCAAAGTAAAGATGGGTATCAACTTTTCACAAAACATAATGCTAAATAAATCAATGAACAATGATAACAATAACAATAAATAAAAATAATAATCAAATTGCACATCTCAACTGCCTCAATGCGACTATAATTATACTATTATGAAAATAATAATAACTCAAAGAAAACGAAATTAATAAACTGAAGAAATGTTTCCTGAAGAAAACCAGACTGAAAATTTTAGCATTTACATAACGTGGACATTCTGCTGCTGCTGCTGCTGCTGCTTATATTGGGAAAAATCAATATAGGTTAATGGAATTAAGCTATAATGAATGTAAATATTAATTAAAAATACTGCAAACTAATAGGATCTCAGTTTAATAATAATATCATCTAAAATTTCTAAAATATCCTTTTAACCATTAAATTATGTAATGCTTGTCTGAAGCTAGTAAAAACATTTGAATTTGGCTAAATAAATGTGATATATTAAAAAAAGAGCATTAAAACAATATTATTACAATGATGATGAAACTTGGATAACAGTAATGCAATTACATGTAAATAATTGAACATTTGAAAAACTTTTTGGAAGTCTTCATAATATGTTTACTTAAGCAATGATCAAATGCTTTCATCGAATTCCTTTTTGAAGAGGAATGTGTGTGAATGAGCATACAAAATTCAGAAAATATTTTTTCTTATTCCTGAAATCATTCACACCCACTTGAATGAATTGCACAATTAGCAAGTGAATGGCAGAAAATGGCTGATTGTTTGAAAGAAAATTGACTTGGCTGAATAAAGAGATGTCCAGCCCCCTTAACACAAAACAAGACATATTGACACTGTGCACTTGAGAGATCATTTCACACACATAAAACACACAAAACAACCAAAACCATAATTACGACAGCTCACAAATTATAATTTTCATTTATGGAATCAAAGTAGAAGGTGTTGGTCTGGTCAAAAAAGTTTCAACTTATTTTCGTGTAGCTAGTAAATGGTTCATAAAGGTTAAAATTCCAGATGATTTCAAGGAATGTCGAAATTATGGGAAAAAAAATTCAATTTTAAAGTCTTAGAAAACTTGTTCCAAGTCAAAGATTAGTGGATAAGGTCTGTACAGTGTCCTTTGAGAGTTGTAAGCGGTATTAGTATTATTGTTTCATAATTTTTAGGGTATTATGATGGCAAATGCAAAAAATGCATATACATCACCGGTTTGTTTATTGTAACGCTTAGGTAATTTTGGTCACGCAAATTCGCGATATAAGGAAATCTAGGATCGAAAGAACAACTTCTTTGAGCTGCTATCCAATCCTTTATACAATTTAAATATTCGTTAGTAAATCAAACATTAGCAGCATCACAAAAAGAGTAGTTAAAGTCTAGAGCTCTGTTATGAAACAAATCGTGATGATGTTTTTAGAGTTGTAAATCAATACCGAAATGTGATTTAGAAAGGCTTTACTTACTTCTCTCAGTCGAGACAGAGAATCCGTGATTAAATAAGTAAGAAAATTTGGTTGGATTTCGTTGAATATGAAAAACAAAGTTTAAAAAACCATTGTTTACTTTTTCTTCCGTGATCTTTATACCACTGCAATTTTTATATTCCTTTTTGCATTTGGATAATGTCTCTTGTTGTCTAAGAAGTATAAACGAATCCATCAGAAACTCGAATCTTCGTTCCAAAAGTATACAAATATGACAAAACCCCGACTGCATGGAAGTCGAATATAGCAACGTTTGAAGGGCAATAGTGAGTAAATCAACCATCCACTTCAGATATTTCAGTTGTATGCTAAAACTCTGAGCTGGAATTATCATTTATAAGCTAATGTTTTTGTCCATTTGGTGCAAGATAGTGAGAAGATTTCCTGATATTTGGCAGAGATTGGAAGCGATGGGCGTTGTTGAGGCAAATTTGTCACTAATTTTATCAACAAATCCCGATTAATAAAGGCCATCGATGCTACGAAACTCGGAGAAAATACCTCGAGGAGTTGGTCAATAATTTTCAAAAACTAGGACGCTGAAAATATGCCGATCATTTGGCTATACCTTTATAAGGATGTGACAATTCGGGCGCGTATCGATCTCGAGCAAAACCACAATCACATCCATCGAAATTAATGTAGACAACGAATTATTCTAATAAATAAGGCACCTTTACATGATTGAGAGGGTTTGATTGGGGTTATGCATTGCCCTGAGCTTACAAAATTGACGCCGATCGCCCGTTCTTTGCATTTGGACTCAACGAGCCTCCATCACAAATCATTTACGAGAACCCCAACTACGAGCGCACGATAACAAAGCCTTACTTGGAAATAGGGTTTCCGCTGAGATCCAGTGACTTTAGGCTCTTGCAGTACTTTATGTTTTCTGGTATATCGCAGATATCTGCAGAAAATAGGAAATACTAAGTGAATTAAGGGCCCTGGCACTTGGAAACTCGAATGAAAATGTGATCAACAAGCTAACATGTTTAAACGCCGATCACAACATTCAATCAAGCCAGAAAGAACTACATCCGAAGGGTTTCTTTTACCTCTCTCTAAGACTAAAACAAACACACATTCACAAAGCCATTCCGCTTACCATTTCTACTGATGTCAAACTCCTGTAGACTCGCCAAGTTGCCGATCTCGGGAGGCAAGCGAGCGATCTCATTATCGCTTATGCCTAACCGCTTTATGTTGTACAACCTAAAAAATGGCTGCAAAAAAAACATGAACAGGGAATTAGAATCGCTTCGAAGCTGACCACAAAGGCCACTGGAAGCTCCAGCCTTACCCTGGGCAAGTCTTTAATCTGGTTAGCATCGAGAAAGAGCTCCTCCAAGTACCGTTCATACCGGTAAACTTCGTCAGGTACAAAATTCAGGCTGCAATGACTGCGATCAAGAGAGTCCACTTGGCGGTTACAACGCCAAGGAAGCAAGCACCGAAACATTGGCTCAGCCCAGCACAACGACTAGTTTAATGTCCAATCTAGCTAGTTTGGGTATTTTCAGGTTCCGGTGGCCGGCTATTTAGAAATGCCAGGGCTTTTCATGAACGTGTAGTGTGAATGTTTTGCCTCCCTATCATGATACAGTGGGACGAGGAACGAGAAAGCCAAACAGTGACGTCACGCGTCATGGCCGACCAACCCACAATCCTTTGCAACATACATACATACATACATACATACATACATACATACATACATACATACATACATACATACATACATACATATTTGCAAGACAACGTAAACCCGAATTGAATCCGCGCCTTCAATCTATTATCTAATTTCTCCTATATTTTCATTTTCATTTTTTTCCCCCATTTTTGTCCCCAAAAAGGGTCATCATTTTATACCTTTATTGTTAAGATACTATTTTACTCTGTCATTAACGAATGAATGCAAAATGAAGGGGCTTTTAATTAATGGCAAACAGATTTTCAAGGCCGAAAATATAAACGGATCGTAAGCGAAACCAATGGGAAATAGACCCCGGAAATTATACATACTGTACCAGTGTCTGGCTGAAGTACATTGACCGCACTTTAGTCGCATTAATAATCTTGGAGGTTTACGTTTTTATAGATGCCGAACAACATTAAAACGACGTCATATGACCTCTTTTTATCTTGACCTCCACTTCTATCCTATCCGACTGTGAACAGTCAAAACTTAGATGTCAGTAAAGGGAGAGTTATGATTTATGTAGAGAGAGTACTATGATGGTTTTAATTTTTCTTTCCTTACATTTTCTGGAAGCCCTCTCCCATTATAAGGCGGCATTCATTACGTATCATGGCTGGGGGGACAGGTGAAATTCAGGGGATCTGAAAATTTTCTTATCAGTTAATGGAGTTTTATTTTTTTTTTGGACATTGAGGGGGGATGCAAAATTTTATTAAAGCCTACCCTGGGGGATACATGATTTTTTCTTATTACAAGAGGGATCTTAAATTTTTCCTAGTATATAAAAATTTCACCTACCACCCCCACCCTCAGCCATACATAATGAATGCAACCTAAGTGAGTTTTTTCTGACCCCCCACCCCCTATATGATATCTCGTAAACAACAGTAAAAACCATGACCTCTTGTTCCTTGTCGTACTTTTGAAAATTTTGGAAAGCCCCTCTACCCCTCCCCCCAAAAAAATCTACTGCTGAAAAATCATGCCCCCCTCAAAATCATCATAGCCCCCTTTACATATAAAAACTATGAACGCTCCCCAGATAAAACAATTCCTATATTTACAGATCCATGAATATCACGTAAACAGACGCCTCTGAGGCATTGAAAGAGGAGGACTGCTTGACTTCACTGATCAGTGATCGATAAAATGTCCATTTATGTAGCTCCAGACAGATTCTTGACAGGGCTGTTAACTAAGTGCCAAGCCTTAACGATTAGGTAAGTGGAACCCCCTTAATCCGACCACAAAGAGGTGATAACAGTTTGTCAGGGTCAATTAACAATGGAATAACACTTCCTGATTCAACCAATTAGTAAAAGGGATCATGCTGAAATCCTGTTAACTTGTTTGTCAATTATTGCACCGAGTCACGACGACCGACCGCCTGGGTTTTAACTAAAGTTATATCCTGACAAAAGGCTAATAAAAAAGGCTGGTCAATAATTTGACTGCTAAGCGGCTGTTTTAAGAAACATTAGGGTGTAGTTATGGGCAGGCTAGAGAGTGAGGTGTTGTGAATAAGATTTGACATTCTTCATTGCCCGTCCAAGTGCCGAGGACTGGGGACATGTAAAAAGGCTGTACGCTATAGTTCTTCAAATCTGGCGCATTTTGTGCGAAATTCTACTAAACATAAAGTCTAAAGTATTTTCCAGCCCCCACTCTTATTGCATGCGGTTTCAATGACGCCTTTCAGGAGGGTTTTGACAGTTCTAGTAATTTTTCTTTCTCAGCTACAATCAATACTACTTTACACTTGACTGAAAACGATGAAAGTTTTGTCATATTTAAAAGTTTGAACGTGTCTACAGCTTCTAATGTTTCTAAGGGCAACCGCTATGATAGCACGTGAGAGTGATCGCGCAGTAATATTCTTTTTGCCACGTCGTATTTTCGAACCAGTGTTAAATTTAACTCGAAAGTGATACCACATTCCAACTTTACAACGTAGCTAGCATTAACCAGGAGGATTTGATCTATCAGAATCTGTTGTCAAACCTTTACTTTGGAGTGCGGGGTTGAACAACGAACTATAATGACCGGCTTTTCAGAATCTGAGCTCTCCAACTATTACTACAGGCTGAGATAAACAGTGGATAAATTATGAGTAGTGCCTTGTGATCGGTATAGGATAAGTTTTCTTTCTTTCTATGAAATCACTATCTTATTTCAGGAAACGATGGATTTAAAACACGCGGTTAAGAGTGTTTAACTAGCATGCATGTTTTTATTACTGCGACTCTCAAATCTTTTCTCACGGCTTTAAACTTCGTTGCGGAAGCCAGTTTCTAAATATCACTTAAAGAGCCTGCACGAACTTTATTCCGTTGATCATGG
>JAAAQI020150676.1:0-26125 GCA_011800005.2 Stichodactyla mertensii
CGGTCGCGGCAAGGCACGCTTACGGCACTGACCGTGCCGCGACTTTTTCACAGTCATACGAAATCTGCTCTATGGCACGGCAAGCGGTACGACCGTGCTGTGAGATTTTTAAAGTAAGAAATCTTTTTTTACATACCTTTGCATCCTTGCTACCATGGTCATCGATCTAATGGGTAAACAAAGATCAGAATATTACAGATCCACTTAACCAAACCTCCCATGGATGTGATCATAGCCGACCAGTTAACAATTTATCTTCTAAAAGGATCCTGCCTGTACTAACCTGGGCATGGTGTTTGTCTGGTCCTAAGCCAAGATGTGGTAACGTTCCTGGTAAAGTTGTTGAAAGTTTCTAAAAAACATTTTATAATTTTGATTATTGCAATGATAATTACAATTGTGCAGTTATAATACCATGCACCAAGGTTGTTTAGAATTAGTCTTGACTATGAAAAACATACAATAAATCTCATCCTGTTATGTACCTGAAAACTTCTAGTCATGTGCTTCCCTTCTGTGTACTTCACAATTAAATCATTTTTGCTTCTACAACAGGAAAACAAAGTGAAAAAGTTATTTATTTTAGCAGCCTTTTTCCAACAGCAGCAATGCAGGTAAAGAGGTATGCATTTATAACGCACAAATATCTATATGAATATATTCAAATGTGTGGCACCACATTGATCATCCGAGCCACGTGAAGGTCTAACCATTTGCAGATATTATTACAAAGGCAGCACCTTCTCCTCAGATATTCTGAGACCCTGAGTGTTGGTCTGGCCAGGGCTTGAGCCCATGACCCCCCGCACAAGAGACCGATGCTCTACCAAATGAGCTAATCGGGTGGCGGTCAATACAGTAAATGGATGGCATCTTTTCAATAAATGACCTTCGGACTTTACAAAGAAAATTCCGGATGCAACACAGGCTAAAGGGTACTAAAGGGTACTAGTTAACAGAATTCAACAGAAGGTGATTACCAGCAGTCTATCACCTGGTGCTTCATCTCTTACAACTGGCTAACTTATGATCAGCAGTGTCAATGAATAATTAATTTAGGGCATACCATACATACAGCCACCTATTTTTAGAGCTCTCTACTTCAAAACTTAATGAATCCTCTAGGTACTGTAAAGGGATGTGGTGAGAGTCCCAAAGCAGGGTGGGCATCATGTGTGTCTAAAGGGTTTTTCATGACAGCTTGTGTTATTTGTATCATAAAGGCATGTGATCATCTTCCTGACTCATCACAATTCTGTAGCACATGGTTGTTTGAAGTGCTTATTATACTGTTGCAAATCAAAATAAATGTTGAACATAACTTACGCAATGTAGCTGTTAGTAAAACTACCCACTGATTGGACATCACTTGGACTCTGTGAAGTAAAAATAAGTAAGATAAAAAAATTCATTCATTCATTTAATACACATTTTGTTGATTTATTAAGATCATAACTGTTGTCCTGATACTGGATAGAGGTTGTCTTTCTCCAAACGGTTTTGGAAGATCATTTTTGAATTCAGCATGTGTTTTGACCTGACTGCATCAAAACTTTGACTTGACAATGATCACCTACAAATTACAGTTATGATGCCCCCCAAGCTGTATCCATGGGTGCATCCAGCAATCAGAGTAAGGGGGACAAAAAGGGGCCCAGAAAACTTCTGTGTTAGAGGAACCCGACTAACCAAAGGAGGTCTGAGGGATCCCAAAATTGAATGTGGCAGCCTCTTGGGCCTGCTGGATCCAACCATGGTATCTGGTCATGACTCCCCACCATGATGTCCCCAGTAGATACTAGTTCACCCAATACTATATTCATCAATGGCACCAAAACGTCACAGCATCACATGCATGGTATCTGGTCATGACTGCTTTTATACAACTAAATTTCACCACTATTTCAAGATCAGAAAATATAAAATGACAAAAGGTATGGAATTGAATTATGTTGCTTTTGTCATGAAAACTTTGACTAGTTTCTGATGAAAGGGCAATACAAAAAAATTACAGGAATATAAAAAATAGTTTAAATTAATATTTCAAAAACAACTGGAAGTATATAAAAAATATCTTATGCAGATTAAAAGCTAAGTTTATAAATATTCATTTGATTGCAACTATTACTTCCTGAATTAAGCCATTAGTTAATCAAGTGTCAGTGGAAATTATTTTTTTGGCATTGTGAACTAGTCTGCTATCTTGAATTGTATGTGTCTTATAAAGTTATTAACCACTCTGTATTTCATTCACAGATCAATCACATATTATAAAATCATGCATGGGCAAAGCAGACATTATACAAAAATGAAAACTGATATTATGAGCTATGTAATCCCACTTTTCCCTCTTTTGCCCAATATATCTAGTAAGAGTTTAAAGCTATGGGCATGTGGGGAACGGGTAATCGAACAAGTCCCCATTCCACACTTGTCATAGCTATAAATAACTCTCAAATATTCTGAAAACAGAGGGAAAGTGGGATGGCTTGCAGTCTAGAACTTAAAAGGAGCACAGAAAAACTTGTGTTTAGGTTATTTTTGGCTATGACTGACAGAGATATAAAATGAATCAAATGAATACAAATTTCAATTACACAATACCTACCAAATCACAAATATTCCTAGAAATGGCAGCACTTTTTGTCTTATGAGATGGAGTCTTACCCACAGGTATTGAACCCATTTTTCACAGCAGCCTACATAGGTTTTAAACTTCAAACTCAATTACAAATTCTACATTTCTTTTTTTAATTTCAATACACACTTGGAAATACTATTAGAAAAAAGATGAGCTTATTTGAAGCTGTTATATCATGTCAAATGTGACGATCAAGGGGAAGGTAAGATAACTGGATGGCATATCTATTGCTACATTAGCCAATGGAAAAACATTGTGGTTTGTATTGTGGGTATTTTGTCCTTTACACATGGAATTCTAAAATATATATAATTGATGACCAGACCAATTAGTTTTCTGATGTAGCTTATAATTAAACTATCAATAGAGTTCTCATATGGGTATAAATATAATAAAGGATCCAGATCCTTTAACAGATTTCTCAATAAAACGCTATCATGAAAAATCTTCAATGTACCTACTAGTAATTGATTTTAGATGAAGTTTTATTTGGTGGTATGCAGGGGAACATTAAATCTTTAGACTAAACTGGAATAAATACATAAATAAATAAAGCCCAGCAATGCTTTTGTGAATTAAACTGAATTTCCATGAAGTAAAAAAATTCTTTTTTTTTGTTCTTGAGGTAACTTATCTTTGAGAACCTAATAATGAGAGTCAAACTCCAAAACATCTAAATGTCCAAATTAATGTATTTTTTAAAAATATATTCCGAGCAATAACTACAGGAAATGAAATTTTGAATATGAATTTTTATACACAATTAAAAAGTTAATGAGGACAGGTTTATTTGTTTATTTTAAAGAAAAATAATTTTAACATCCTAAAAAAAGGTTTTTCTTCATTTTAACCTAATTAATTCTGAAGTAATACGTTACCTAGCCAACAGGAAACATCCTACTAATTCTCAAGTTGTTCTCAATAAAGGTTCAAAACATAGACCAAGTGAAGTAATAGGTATTCAAATCTTGTTGGATTTTGTCATGGCAACAACAAATGCACTGAACTTGAGATTGGCAATTAGTACAGAACGAGACAATGAGAGACTTAAGAGTTTATACCTGTGCATACATTGTATACAAGAAATTGTACTAAAATGAAGTACAATGCAAGAATATGTTACAAAAATTCTAAATGGCTATATTATCTATTTCCAAGGCTACATTTGTTTTCTCAGGATTTTTTTGATTTTTTAGGGTTATGATGATGTTGTGCTGTTTTCTTACATTGCTAAAGTCTAAAACAGAGCTTAACCATTTTGTTTAGTGAACAATATGATACGACAACAAACCTCTTCTTAATCCAAGAATCTACACAAAACTGCTGTAAGTTATCAGCCACTGGTAATAAGATCTGAGTAGACACTTTAACAAATACATGCTGATAATGTCAAACTTCCTCTCCTCTAAATTATACTTAATTCAATATTATTACATAACCTGTCTTTTTGACAGAATTTCATATTTGTCTATAATCCTAATAAAGTTATTTGAATCTTAAAATCAGTACTGATGGGTTTTGGGGTAGATTTAGTCTGCAATATCAGACATGTGGCAGAAAATGTTTATTCTGAAGAAGAAAAAAGAAGAAGAAAAAGAGAAGGAAAGAAAAGAACTGAAAGAAGATGAAGAACAAAGAAGAATTCTGAAGTGCAGGAAATGTTAAATGAAGAGCCCCAAGTTTATTAAACTGTATATTGTCCAAAACTGATTTGTTAGCTCTTGAAGTTAACTTAACTAGGTTAGGAGAAAAAATAAATAAAAATAAAAAGGGACCCGGCCGATTTTACGATAAGCTAGGGAAAAAAGCCGGCCCTATCTATTTGAAAAATAAGAAAAGTTAGTCCCAATTAATAAGTGAAGAGCAACAAATAAAATAAATTGGTTCAAAAACCCCTCGTTTCTGGGCGAGAAAAAAAATGAAGAAACGAGTTTTCCTAATTGTAGTTCTTTGGGTTATGAAAAACAGGATATTAAAAATATACAATTGTTGAAGAAAGTTGAAACAAAATAACGAGTAAAAAAGAGCAACAAAACAGGGCGCTTTGAATACAAAAAAGGTTGTGATATTTTTCACAACACAGGAAAAAAGAAAAAGACATGTATCAAGAAAAAAGAGGAACAAAACTTCCTTCGGTTTTGTTTTTCTTAAAATTAATTTAAAGTAAACACTACAAGTGACAATTCTGAATTAGTACACACTACGAAGTCATGACCTTTCGCAGCGGGAAACTTTCAGCTAATTTGCCTTTTCGACAAGTAAAACTGTTTTGAACTGAACTGTATTGTTTTTACCTGACTTTGCTTGAATTGCTGCTTGGATCTTAGAGGTTTAAGAAATGGTAAAGCGTTTTTCTTGTCTTTAACTTTCTCGAGTTTGCCATGCGAGTTCCTACAATAAAATTACAAAACCAACAAAAGATCCCAGAGTAAATAACAATCAATCCGTACGTAAACTTTAACATAACTTTGCTAGTTTTAATTTGTTGTTTTCTTAAAAACAATATTTGACTTACTTCCTCTCAGACGAAGGTCCGCTCATTTTCCTTCTTGTCATGTCATAGCTAAAAAGAATATTTTTAATCCAACTTCAAACAAGAAGAGTTTCAAGAAGTGTGCTACACCACTTCAAGACGGGTCTTAACAAACCTTAAAATTCCTCAGTCATTCAAAGCCATAACTCTCAAGATTCCTCCCGTTCAAAGACAGCATCTAGGGCTACATATCTGGAATGTTTTTCCTTGGTTTCTAGGGGAATAAAGTGCTGGAAAATCCTCTTAAAGTTTCGCGAAAATTTGCGCGCAAAGAATGTCCGCGAA
The DNA here is from genome assembly GCA_011800005.2 of Stichodactyla mertensii. NCBI lineage: Eukaryota > Metazoa > Cnidaria > Anthozoa > Actiniaria > Stichodactylidae > Stichodactyla > Stichodactyla mertensii. The sequence goes on from JAAAQI020150676.1 coordinate 5,460, forward strand.
AACCCGTGCAGCTTGGAAACTTGCTTGGTACCGGTTGTCAAGCAAAGTGCCCAGCAACCAATCAGATTGCAGCATTGAACAATAGTCCAAAGGATCGAGTTAATTACTTTGTACTCAATATGTTTTATTTGATAATTTAGCGTAATTTATTAACATTTAATGTATAAAGTCCTTAAAATCTGTACAAGACTGAAATAAATAAAATGCTTTCAAGCTAGAGAAATACATGTAAATTTTACCAAATTACAAACCTGTGTTTCGACAAAATTTTGTTTCAATTTATGACACATTATTTTAATGGCATGAAAAAGGAAATTTTGAATTTTGAGAGGCATTTAGCGTGCCCATATCAAAGGTTTCGTTGTTCTGGAGTTTTGAACAAAATTTGAAAAAACCTTTCAAAAATCTGACAAAATATTGTTTTAATTATGATGTAATCTCACAAATTATATTATTGACCATGGAAAATGAAATTTTGAATTAAAGTTTTCATACATGTCTTTAGAACAGCATTTATGGTATGAAAATTAAAGGTTTCGTTGTTCTGGAGTTTTGAACTCCATACCAATGATATCAAAGACGTCTTTTTCACATGAAACTGGTAAGGGTTCGCCAGCCACACCTGTAACATAATCATTCATTGTTTATAAAGACCAAGTAAAATAGATATCTATTTCGACATTATACTTTAATGTAAAAAAACAAAATATGCTATAACAAATAATTCTAATAACTAATAATAACAAAATATTTCTACTTTTTTCATAAACAGGTGAAGGTAAAATTTATATTTGGTTACGTAAACACTGTTAAGACAACAACAACAAAATGATAATAACTTGGTTGTTTATGCTTTAACTACATCAAATTGAAAACAGTTGTCAGGTTCAAAAGGCTAAAGGGTTGAAGATGAGATCAAGTGGGATTCTGATTTAAAAGATAATATAGTAATGAAGCTGACATTTGTTGTGTGACTACCAGACAATAATTGCTTTTTCTTGAGAACCCACAACTACAATGTCCTGTGCACCTGATATGGTTCTTATTCCTTATTAACTGTTTCCCCATAATCCCTTTCAGTCACCGTCTATGATTTAACCTTTTAAACCAGACAATGCTTTTTAAAATTGGTGTTTGCCATACCTGTACTTCCAACTGGTCTGAAAATATGAAAGAAAATTTAAATCATTAGTGTCAGCATGGACGTGATTAAATAAACAATCATTAGTGGAAAGTACTAGAAAGAAAGAAAAGAAAGAAAAAAAGAAAAAGAAATCAATATCAGGGTTAAAGCATTATTTAGAGGGGGCCGTGGTGCATTTTGAGGTTTATTCCATGGATTTTGGTTGACCCTTCCCCTAAATTTCCCATTAAATGTTTCTCTTAGCCCAAAAAGCATAAAAAATGATGACCCCTGTTATTTACACCCTTAGGAGTGTGTATAGACCTTTAGTACCTGATAGAGTACTCATTCAGAGTAAATCCTTTTTCCAGGGCATTGTGCCTCATGTTTTTGTTGAACTCATCGCTGCCAGTAAAGTATAGAATGCCACAGTAGTACTGATCATGGGGAATCAACCTAATATTAATTAAATATTTTAATTTAAATAATGGGTAGATATAGAATATTCCTCAACTGCATATTTAATTTCATTTCCTAATTTTTAATTTGGCCTACAGGCCAAAATGTTTTATAACATAGCCATGATATAACACACACTGTGATTGGTTAATTCACATGTGCAAGCATGCACCCATTTTACGATGGACTGCACGCTGATGAAGTGATCAAGAAGCAAGCACACTGGTGTATTGAGAATTTAGGTAATTTTTCAAATCTTTGTACTATTTTTTGCCCTGGCTATGTAATAAAAGAAATGGTTCACACTTATATTGAGCATTCATCATGAAATGGATACACTTGGGAGGTTGTTTAAGCACTCAAGAAGCTAGAGTTTCACTCAACTTCACCTTGTGCAACCCTTACGTTTCTTTAATGCTTAAACAACCTCCCGTACCTATTTCATGATGGATGCACACTATGCATGACCCATTTCTTTAACTGTATTCAGTTTGCCAGCCCATAATATTTTGTGTCTATCAATTAGCTGTTGAGAATAGCTGGGAATAAAAATCTACCTGATATCAATACGCCGGTGAAGATTAGCCTTTTCTTTTGGACCAGCTGGGAGAATACAAACACCCTGAAAACATCATGATAATAAACCTATTTTTTAAAAAGGTTTGTCATCATCAAGCAACAATTTTAAGGGTAATAGGGGATAGACAACCTAAAAGCAACTGTAGGTTCACATTGAGACATTCAGTATACATGTAAAGACTTCATATATATTTTTGCTGTCCAGAGGGAAGGGTGGGGAGGGAGGGACTGTGATGGAGACAAGATTTATAAAGAAAGTTGATGCATTGCCTTTTGATTTTACATAGTACATGAAGATCTTTGATGTCAGACTGTTTGAAAACAAATAATGTGTATCACTAGTTAGAACATATTCACATCTTACCATAAACTTTGTTTCCCCCAATGAAATTGTATCAGTTATGAATTTGGATTTCTCCATTTGCTTTACCAAATTTTGAAGTAAACTTTTCTGAAACCAAATGAGAGCTTGTCAGTTAATTTTTCCTCTTGTGACGTCAGTTACACAAATGGGATGCTACTGAGCAGACCTTTTACATTTTACAGCTACTGCTTGGTAGTGGAGCAGATTTTGTATGATTATGAAAAGTTTGCAGTATGAACATAGTTGTGTCATAGTCAAGGCACAGCAAGGTATGTCAAAATTACATCACTGTCTCAACAAGGCATGCTTATGCACCAATCATGCCACAAGCTTTTTGCAGTTATGTAAAAACTGCTCTGACTACTGTTTTTCAATTTCAAAAATAAGATGAAATTTAAGAGAATTATATGACCTGAAATGAGAATATTGTGTGAAGGTTTTTAGAGATAGCATACGTACCTTATCAAAACTTTTTGAGGTTGTTGTAAATGAGGGATGAGTAAGAAGAATATCAATGTCACCACTTGATACAGCCCCTACATTAAATATTACTGCATATTATCATTATAATATTGGCAAGGTAATTTCATGCACTCTCAGGGCTCGAGACTAACGGTAGCCAACTAGCCACAGACTAGTAAAAATTAAGTTTTGGCTACTGGTTTTTGTGCTTCACTGGCCATTTTAGCTAGTGAAAAATTTGGTTTGGCTAGTGAATCAAACCTGTCACTACCCAATGGGCTAGCAAGCTGAAAAGTTAGTCTTGAGCCCTGACTCTCAATGGCCAATTTTCAGCCCATAACTTAAGGTATGGACCACCTTGAACATTATTCTTGCATTGCCCTTGCCATATAATAAACATCTTATACATGCATCAAGAGTTCCATGCTACTGCTCTAAGTGCATGCTCAAGGGGCGAAAAAGTGAGACTATGAGTTCTAAAAATTGCTGAATTTGATTAGTATTTAGCTCATCCAGCAAGATTTTCATCAAATATCTAAGTTCACATGCCATCAAGCTATTAAATCCAAATCAAATAAATTATACAACCAAGAATACAGCATATTTAACAATACTTGATCCCACTTTTTCATGATGTGAGCATGCGTAGTTTGAAACTCTTGATGCATCTATATCAACTGTCGAGTGCAAGAGCTGTACTGTAAGTTATGAAACCTTTTTTTTTTTTACGTTTCATCGCCCATGCACTACAGGCTTGAGCCACAAGGCAGTGGAAAAATCTTGGTCTATAACCTACAGTATGGCCCTTGTGCTTGGCTAATAAGAGGTATTTATATATCATTAAATTTCTAAATCAAGGTTATAAGAACTAGAACTGCCCTTTTCAACAACACTATTATAATTATCAATGATGTTAGAAATGGACCTAATCCATTGGGCGTATTTGTTGTCCCATTTCAGACAACATGTTATTCACTTGAGAATAAGATTCTTTGTTTGAGATTCATCCATATTAAGATGTCTTCTCAAGCGCTACGGAGAAACAAAGAAACAATACCCAAGGGAATGACACATGGTCTGAAATGGGAAAACAAATACGCCCAATGGATTAGGTCCATTATGTTGATACATTTGAGGATGTTTACATTTATTAGAGGTTGTGGCAAGTTGGAAAAAAAATTCTTTTTCTGCTTATACTGTATGTTAGATTCCTAAATGCAGACATCCTTAGGGTAGACAAAATGTGATCATGCTAAGTTCCTCTGAACAGGAGGCTAGTAGAGTGTGTTCCAAAAGATGATCAGGTTGTGTTAGTCAGAAAAATAATGATTGAAATATGATGATTGTAAAAATAATCCTGGTTAAATTGAATACCTCTACGGAAGCTTCCACATACAGTTGCATTGAGTTTTTTGTCATACTTTGCAATATGTCCAATGACTATATCCTGTAAGATTATATGAAAGTTCAATCAATCAGTTAAAAGAAAAAACAATGTTACCTGGTGACTGGGAAGTTCAGTGTGGCAGTATGGATGGATGGAAGGATAAATGGATTGGTAGGTTTGAAGAGTAAATGGTTGGATGGATGGATGGGTGGATGGATGGATTGATGGATTGATGGATGGTTGGATGGGTGGATGGGTGGATGGATGGATGGGTGGATGGGTGGGTGGATGGGTGGATGGGTGGATGGATGGATGGTTGGATGGATGGATGGGTGGGTGGATGGGTGGGTGGGTGGGTGGGTGTTTAAATACAATTGGAAGATCAGATGAACAATTAATTTTCAATCAGAAACATATTTAATTAAGATAAAAGGACAATAAACTTCTTGGATGTTACCTTGAGTTTAATCATTTCATCTCTGGGAATCCGTTTTTCAAACTCTTCTACATATCTGGCACAAAAGAATAATATATCCAAGATGGCTAAGCATCATTTCTGTCTATAAACTTGAAGATATAATAATATACCTATTTATTATTCAATGGAATTACAATTTATTCATATTTTTGATTCTTACTTTAAGCCTATTTGCTGGTGATGATTTAGCCTGCCTTGTATTTTCTTCAAGTCTGAAGAGAAATACACAACACTAAATATCTATAATTGAAAGTTTTTCCTTTAAGCTAATTAATCACTTCCCTCCCATGGATGTATATAATATATATGTCTGTCTGATGAGTACATAAGCACAAAACTCAGAGTAACAGAGAACACGTCTCATTTTTAACCTAGTCCATACTATATATATATATTAAGTAAAATAAAGAGAAAGCCAAGACGATCAACTTGTGACTCAAATACTGTTTATTTGGATGTTTTGGCCATTCAACAAATTTCCATGTGAACTACCCCGGACATATTTACAACATTTTTAGTCTTCATATATAATCTTTGTAACACGTACCTCCTAGACTTTTAATTCCATCATCAATGAATTTTTTGGCAGCAGCAGGCCTGGAGAAAAAAATCCCAATAATTCAAGGAATACATCTATTTATCTTGATGAATATATGGGTGCCAAAAATTACATTTAGTTTAAATACCCTATTCCAGAAACACGGGTTAGTTCTTTAGTAACTGATGAACTTTCTTCTCCTCTTATCTGAAATTTTTTAAAGAAGATCATGTTGACTTTTATTAATCTTTTGGAAAAAATAGCATTGAAGAAAATCACAGGATACACAGATCATTTACCAGTTAACTGAGACCTATGAGGCTTGTACATTTATTTTGTATCTAAAATTACCTTTTCAAGCTTTTCTAGTTTTCCAGTTGCCATAAATTCATCAATTTTCTTGGCTATTTGTTTTCCAATTCCAGGCTGTTAAATAGAAAATCAAATGTTAGGAATAGGCCATATGCACTAACAGATCACATAGCCACAACCCCCTTAATCAAGCACCAGTGTCAAAATGAACTCCAGAAATGAAAAGAGCAGTCAGCATTAGTAAGGTCAAGTTTCCACTCATTTATAAGATGTTTGATACATGAAAAATGACATGAACGATAAAATCTGATGTTTTCTAAGAATTTGTGTGGAAAAATTAACTGGATGGCAAGAGCTTACCATCCAACACGTTTTCCCATACAAATCCTAATAAAATTTTCAATTTTATTTTTCATACTATTTTTCTTCCATAGGAGGATCCCCAATAGGTTTGGCAGGATGTGGGATCTGACTTATTTTGGAGAGCCAGATTGGGAAAGTTAGCTAAAAACAGCAGGAAAAATAACTGGAGCTAGGGCAAGATCAAAGAATTGGATGGAATAACAAGCTAGTATTTTGTGAAAATATTGGCAGAATATCAGGATTTCAGAAGCCTATTGTGGATTTCAGAACCCTACTGTTTGTAGTATCTTAGTGAAAATTAGGTCACTTACTAAAGATACAGAAGTGACTAACTATGATTCAGATTCAAGTCACATAATGCTGTTCTGTATGGCATTACAAAAAAATTATCATTTGTTAAAAATAAAGTTACAGTATCTTGAAGTGAAATATTTTACCAGTTTTTTAGCCTCTTCTCCATTCTTTATTCTTGTTGGGTGCTTTGAAAGAGTTGTAGCTGCTTTTCTGGGTTTAATTATCAATTGAAACAAGAAAAATACATCAGCACGTAACATATACATTTGGAGAAACTCAGACTGTACTTCGTATTTTCAGTAATTTAAATAAACAAACTACACAGCCATTATAAATTGGAGAATTTTAATGTTCAAATTTCCTGCCTTGTGCATACATGTATTCTCAAGGGGTCATTTTTCAAATTTCCAATAGGTACCTCATTTCCTTATATATGGGTGTCCCACTGGGTATGAAGGTACTAGTAATGTGGGCAACAAAATTAGGCAGTTAGTCTTGCTATTATTACAGTATGTATATATTGTTGTCAATTTAATCATAGAAAACTGTTCAAGGGAGGGTAAAAGCAACATTTCCTCTGTAGCTTACAATGCATCAATATTGCTCCACAGCATTGAGGTATTATTCCAAGCTCAATTGGGCTAATGTACCTGTTGTGGTTCATGGTGCAAATTAAAAATGCACCAGTGCATTTTTTTTGTTTACTTATAGAGTCATTAAAAATGGGGCTTTGATTTCCTATTATTGTCCAAGCCATCTTCTATCTACCTATCCTTCCATTCTCCTTTCTACCTCTCTTCTCCCTAACCCTAGCCGCCTACGCAGACATTCTTAGTGTCGTCACGCAACACTTTAGTAGGAGGCTACCCTAATCCAAGTCTACCTGACCAACTACCTTGTTAGCATTTTTTTTAATCTTTCATTTACCTTGAGCAGACCAAGATTTAAACCTGAACCTTTGGAGTGAAAGTCCTATGCTTTACCAACTAAGCTAACAAGGATTTCATTGGCAATGATAGGTTGTTTTATTTTATAAAATACAAAGTCTTCCCCAATCCTAATTCTAAACCCAACCCCAAGGTATTTCTTGTTTTATTTTATAAAAAATGCACTGGGGAAAATTAATTTTCACTAGTGCATTTTTAATTTGCTCCATGCACTACAACATACAATCCACCTATCAAGTTAAGCAATGGGAAAACTGGGCTTATGGCAGGGATTTGACTTGACATGCTCTCCCGTCGGCTAGGATTTTGACTGAGCATTTGCCTAGGGTAGGAAAAATGTGAAACTTTTGCTCCTGCCCATTTAAGCTAATTGCATCTGAAGAAATACCTAGGGTAGACAAATGTTCACCACATTTGAAAAATTGTTTTAGCCTCTGAAGAAAAAGTTTGACTGAAAATTTAATTAAAAATGTCAAATTTCCCCTCCCTTCCAGCCTCTCTTGTTCTGTCAAGTGTCAAATTCCCCTCCTCTGGGGGAGAATGTACTTGTCAAATGCCTGACCCAAGGAGCAAGATCCTATGTCAATTTCCCCTGGGTTGCACCTCCCCCTCCCCTGGGTTGCACCTCTCCCCCTCGGTTACACCTCCCCCCTGGGTTACACCTCCCCCTGGGGCTAAACATATTTTAGATGGGTATAACCAGAATGAAAAATATAGGAAACATGGTCCCCACTTCTAACCAGAATTAGGATATGAATTAATAATCACATCGTTAAGACTGGTTATTTGGACAGTTCCTGTCAATACATGGCAAACTTCCATAACCAAAATCATGCAGAGTAATCCTCAGTTCTGTAGTTCCCATGACGTATTTGTAAACACTAAGTACCTGTAGGCGTTGTATTTGTGTATTTGTCTTGTAACATTTTTCTCGTACTCAGAAAGCTCTAGAAACACATAAAAAATTTTAAATTATTTTTCAAAATATAAAAAGGAAAGTCAACAATTAAGATTTTTGGCAATGAAGAAACAGCTTACCTGTTAGAAAATCACAAAAATCAGAATTTGGATTTTGATCTGGGGCTTTCCTTTTACTCATTCTTTAATATGAAAGGTTTTCAAGATGGGAATGTATCGTTTATAAATTTTTAGTTTTGGAAATGGCTATTCAGCAAGGAAAGAAGAACCGCCATTTTTAAAGCAGCCCGATGAGAGACTGGGCAGGACTTATTTTCATTCGACACGCACTCGTAGCTCAATCAGCTCAATCAATACTGTCTCGTGAAAATAAAGCTTTGCGCTTCATTCTTCTCAGCTGCTCACATAGATAAAAAAATTGAATTAAAGTCTTTTTCAGGAAGATTCTTCATTTTTTCTTTTTAAAAGTCAAGTAAACAGTATTTTTTGGTGAATATTAGATTAAATTCTTTGGAAACCCGAACATGCTCCGACTTATCGACGATGACGTTCGCTCTATTACGTCATTAACGGCATCCCATAATAATTGGTACTTTTCTTGGAAAACCGAATACTCGATCAAGAAGATTTTTGTGTGTATTACATATGCAAGAATATACCTTATCAAGTGCGTATTGGATGTACTAATCGCCGGGCTGTTAAACGCGAAGGATTCATCTTTACGTTGGATTCACTTGTTCCTAAGAGGAATTCATTTGAAATCGTTGCAAGTGTAATCACCCTGGAGGGCTGCCAGATTCACGGCAATTTTATGCGGGCCACGATTCACGAACGATTATTTTTGGAACACAGGACTTGTTGGTGGATGATTGAAAAATTAAACTTACAAAGGACGAGACACTAATTTATAAACAAAAATGTATGCGATAAGGACGTATAGAAATATTTTAAAAGGAACTTTGAGATCCACATGTAGCAAAGGTTTGCTCGCCTTCAGACCTCAACAAACAGCAGCAGTGGTGGCGAAAGAGCCGTTTTTGAACGGAAGCAGCAGTAACTATGTCGAAGATATGTACGCATCTTGGCTTGAAAACCCAAAGAGTGTTCATAAAGTAAGCCCCGTGTGAGATATTGATTATAGATTTTCTTTTCCTAGCTATTCCATCGCCGCTTTTTGATCACAAGTTAAATAACCATTCCATTAGAAATCTGTTGCCAATCTCCAGCCATGGAAAATGCAAGCTCTTGCGAATCCTAGACATCACTCTTCATCACCTTAACTACGCGTTTAAAAATGCCAAGCCTCAAGGCACTTTCAGCCGATTGAGTAATCATTAAAGTGATAATTTACAAGTTTCAAGTTTCAAGTTACAAGTTTCCTAAATATTAATAGTGAAGGTTTAATATCGTCACGCCCCCAGTCACACCGCCATGTTTATCTCGAAACGTTACGAATTTAAGTCGTAAGTTATATTTTTATTTATACGATTCCTACATTATTTAAAAAGACTTTACTTCTAGGATTAGCAGGTTCCAAATGACAATAATAATTTATTTTGGCACGCCAAATATTTTCGATTAGGATATAACAGGTCAAAGTCCAACACGTTTTCTAAACTACGTGAATAGATATGACGTCACAATAATTTCCGCCCACTGAGTTCGTTCTGTTGATTGGTCGAAGCATTTATTTGTAAACAATAAATTGTCATTATTTTTTCATGAAACTTCCTTGTTATGCTCAGGATAGATGACTTCTGTACAGTGCACACAATGTGCACTGCATAGACTTCACATGGCTCAAATTGTTGAAAAAATTGAAAAAAATTAAACTTACAAAGGATGAGACACTGATTTATACACAAAAATGTATGCGATAAGGACATATAGGAATATATTAAAAGGAACTTTGAGATCCACATTTAGGAAGGGTTTACTGGCCATTGGACCTCAACAAACAGCAGCCATGGTGGCAAAAAAAACATTTTCGAATGGAAGCAGTGGTAACTATATTGAAGCTATGTACGCATCTTGGCTTGAAAACCCAAAGAGTGTTCATGAAGTAAGCCCCATGTGAGATTTTGATTATGGATTTTCTTTCTTTGGCATTTTTATCCACATTTTTTGATCATAAATAACCATATTTATTTATTGACAATGTCCAGTCATGGAGATGCAAACTCTTACCATCCTAGATGTCACTCTTAATTATGTTAACTATGCATTTAAAAATGCCAGGGTCCAAGGCACTTTCCACTGATAGAGTAATCAATAAATTTATAATAACAATTTCCTAAATAATTAGAAAGTGAAGGTTTAGTAATGTCACAGCTCCAGTCACATCACCATGTATATCTCAAATAAATGTTATGAATTTAAGTCACATAAGTTTACATTTTTATTTAAGAAGATTCCTAGATTATTTAACCAAGACTTTGATGCTAGGATAGGCAGGTTCCAAATGAGAAAAATAATTTATTTTGGTGTGAATTCCAAGTATTTCTGGTTGGGACATAACAGGTCAAGGTCCAACACATTTCATTTAACTATGTGAATAGATCTGATGTCACAGTAATTTCCACACACTGAGAGTTTGTTCTGTTGATTGGTCATGTAAACAATAGGTTATGTCGTATTATTCTTCCATGAAGCTTCCTTGTAATGCTCAGGATAAAAGAATATATATGGATGACTTCTGTACTCTGCACACAATGTGCACTGTATGGACTACAAGAAAAATTAAATAAGTAGATAAATAATAAGGAATTTCAGTGGTCATTCTTGAATGGTTCCTATAAAATCTTTCAAGCACTGTAATTGGATAAGTGAGCTTTTTAAAATCTTTTTTCATTGGTCTGCAATGGAGGCCATTTAATTGTCAAGGACTCTACATATTTTCCCCTTATGATCTTTAATAATCCTCTTGATGTCAATTTAGCTTCAGTGGATAAAAACTAATTTTGTTCCAATTTTAATCAGTACAGGTAACTATAATTATCTAATTCTGATTTTATGAGATCTAATAATTATATGTACTTGTTGACTGAGTGGAAAAATATTTGGCTTGAAGTCAAGCCATATGGACTGAGCACAGTCCATGCAGCCTTGACTGAAATCCAAATATTTTCCTGTACAGCCCTCCCACTCAGTCAATAAGCATTTTATCATATGAACCTTTTCCGGCCTTTTCATGTATCATCTTAGTTGCACGTAAACAACTTGGCTCAAGTCAAGCATGTGCGAGTGGGTCCAGGTCCAGACGGGTTTTTCCGGATCACCTCTAAAAATCTGTATCTACCCAATCACATGATTTTTGACAATGGTTTCATAGGAACATGCATGCTGGTCAGTACAGGTCATAATATGATAGCAACAATGATCAGTTTCAATGATTGATCTTGTGGCATTTATATTTTTATAACACATACATAACTTTTATTGTCAAAGTGCAACTCTAAAAGCACCTCTAAAAGCACCTCTGGAAGATGGAATTTGTAGCTTTCAGACAGATGTCAATCAAATTACAATGGTTGGTTTCACACCTTCAACAGATCACAGAAAACTAATTTGATTGATGGCTGTCTAAACTGCAGTCTTGCAGACTTGTAATTTAATAAAAATAAATGAAATATTAGACCCATTGCAGCAATTCCGAAAACAGTTAAGTTTGAAGGACAGAATACATATATGTTATTTACCAGTTGGGAGGTCCACACAGTGAAAAACTGTGCCTAGAGGTCTTGAATACACAGACCAAGGCTGCAGGCCAAGGCCTGTTTTCAATACTGAGGGCACAGTTTTTCACTATACAGACCAAGTGAGGCTGGTAAATAACATGTTTATTGTTTTCCCTTTTTAGTTAGTTATTATTTTTTGTTGGTGTTGTGTGATTGTCTGGGTGTTGTGTGATCGTCCGGGTGTATAGTCTTGTATGTAGTCTTGAGAAAGACTGTGTTGACATCTGATGTTTCGACAACCTGAGCAGAAGTCATCTTCAGAGTGAGGAAACAGACAGACAGGGACAGTATTTATGCATTTTGTTTATCGTTTGGTTTGGTTTATTATTTTTTCCATACAATTTTATGGTACTTAAGCCAGGATATGGTTGGACCTTACATAATCATGAAAAACCAGACTGCTCGCAAGCCAATCAAAGTGCACTTTCCTAGGATACTGGACTGCAAAAAATTGATAGCATTTTATTGTCCCGAAAATTGAAGACTGATGTTTTGTCCTCCAAATTTTACTGAATTGGGAGTTGCTGCAAGTGGTGTATTGAATAAATAAATAAATAATTAGTTAGTTACATGAAAAAAAAAGAAGAAACAAAAAAAGAGAGAAAAAAAAGGAACGTTCTAGAAAATCACATTTTGGTTCATTTTTGATTGACATTGTTTATTTTTCCAGTCATGGGATGTATACTTCCGCAATGTCAAACAAGGTTTGGAACCAGGACAAGCCTATCAACCTCCACCAGTGCTTGGACAGCAGACTGGTGCAGTAGCCACTACAGTGTCAATGCCAACTGCTGTGGATCAGTCTCGAATCAATTCTCTTGTACAGGATCATCTTGCAGTTTATTCTCTTATCCGTTCCTATCAGGTATATATGTAATTGAATGGTTAGGAAGTTTAAAACGGCAAGTAATTTGCCTTTCTTGTTGCATAGCCAGTATATATGTTGAATAAAACAGTAGGTTTTTGCCTGGGAATCCTCACATTCAAGGATAGTAGAACACATTTGGCAGGGCATGAGGATCAGACTGTTGTGCCAGAGGTTCTGGGTTCAATCTCTGGCTGGAAAAACACCCAGAATAATGGAGGAGCAGGTGCCACCTTTGTGACTATGTCATGGTTCATACAACCTTGAAAAGTCCTTGAATTTTGGAGTCTGCCTTGAAAAGTCCTTGAATTCAATTTTTCCTTGAAAAGTCCTTGAATACTGGGAAAAAGTCCTTAAGAAAATAGAAATAGTCCTTGGATTTTATGGATTTGACAAATTTCCCAATTATTTTAACAAAGGTGTAGTTTCCAGGTTTTTTTTCCGCGTTAGTTTTCATCCATAAATCCAATGGCCCTAATAACTCCATTTTCATTAAATCTGCAAAAGTAATGTGGGGTGGCCCAAGCATGTGCTTTTGCTATCTTTGTTTCTTCAAATTAGCAGTCGATTTATCAATCTTTACAGCTCAAAGCAAGCCGACAAGGATTGCTGACACGTAATAGTACTGTAACACAATATCAAACAGAAACACTGCTTAAGATGTTGCTGTCCTTGAAAATTTAACATTTGCCCTTGAAAAGTCCTTAATTCTTTTCTCGACAAAGTTGTACGAACCATGTATGTCTGTAAATGGTTAAACGTCATCTTGTACAACAACCCAATAAGGGACCATTCATTATTTATGCCAGGGGCAATGGTTCCTAAAGTGGCAGCTAGTCCTGGCTATCTATCTCTTTACTAGTGTATTGGTGGGATATGAAAGAATCACTGAAGAAGTAAAGAAACTCTTTAAGTTTACAGTTTTATTTAGGATAGATAGGGTATGTAGTTATATTTTAATCTAGCAAAATATATTTAGATCTAATTTTTTCCAAAAACATTTTTTTCTCCTTTTTGCAGATTCGAGGTCACAGAAAAGCAAAGCTTGATCCTCTTGGTATTTTACAGGCTGACTTGAGTGAAGATATCCCAGTAGATTTACAACTAGAATACTGGGGTTTAGGTAGGTGTTTTTAGATCAAATTTAAAGTAGCTACAGATACGCTAATGCTGTGGAAAACTTCTTATTATTGCAGTGGTATATGCTTTGCAAATCATGATAATGCTTATCTTCAAGCTCTGTCTTTTGGATAATATCAGTTCCTTCTGCAGACCATGCCATTTAGATGTGGTTTTCCACAGTGTTACATTAAATCTGTTTCAAGTGGCCAGAGTATGAGAGGAACTTAAATTCACTATATCTACAGAATCTCCATAAAGAATGTACATGCATTGAATATATCTTCAGACCCTCCCTCAAGCACCTAACCTATATCGTGCAGGAATTTCTTTAGGAGCAAGGTCCAGTTAACTGTTACTATGGCAAAATGATATTGACCACAAAGTCGATAGAAGCACAGGTGGTGTGCGCTGCTAATGCGTCGCCTCATCAATGAGACTCGGGTTCGAGCCTCACCAGGCTCAGTGTCGTATGCGAGTAGAGTTGTTTGTTGGTTCTCTCCTGTGCTTTGAGGGTTTTTCTCCAGGTTCTCCTGTTTTCCTCCCTCCACTAAAATCAACTTTCAAATCCTAATTCGATCTCAGGGCCTAGATGAAAATTACGCTATGTAACTCTGGTTACCCTGCTTAAACAAAGTGTATTATTATTATTATTTTCATTATTATTATTATGTTTGGTTGTTTTAAGGTGCAGGAGATATGGACAAGGTTTTCCAGCTTCCAAATACAACATTCATTGGAGGAGAAAACAAGGAGGCTATGACTTTGAAAGAAATTGTAAATAAACTTGAGGTAGGGTAATTATTTTCTTGAAAATATCGAACTATTGAAATATTGAATCTTTGTTCCTGTTGTACTGTTGCAAAATACTTAGGGTACTATTAACGGGGAAGGAATTTGAACAAAGCTGTTCTAGAGCTCTGAATGCTGGAGCTGTGTACAGCTAGCTATAGTATGCTCACCATGGTTGTGAAGAGCTCACAGCATGAACACAGTTGTGACAAGGTTATTAAAAGCACTGCAAGGCATTTCAAAATCTAGAAAACATTCTAAATTGGTCACAGCATGCTTACAGCTTTCCACAGTCATATAATCTGCTCTTGTGGATCAAACATGCTAGAGACATATTGTCATGTGGTGATGAACTATTCTTTATGATTTTGGTGTTATGTGATCGTCCGGGTGTATAGTGTAGTCTTGAGAAAGACTGTTGTTGACATCTGACGTTTCGACAACATGAGCAGAAATCATCTTCAGAGTGAGGAAATGAACAGACAGAGACAGTATTTTATGCGTTTGGTTCAGTTGACAGAAGTGTTGTAGGGATGTCAGTGCGTGTGGAGGCGTTATTCTTTGTGATTTCTTAATTTGGCTAGCTTATACCAGTTAGTAAAACTAATTCTAAAATTATTTTGACTTCTTGTTCACAGGAGACCTACTGTAATCACATTGGATTGGACTTCATGTTCATTCCTGAGAAGTACAAATGTGAGTTTTTGAATTTTGTATAGGAGCTTAAAAATCTAAGTTAAAAACATTAAGAAAACTTTAGACTAGAGTGTCAAGCCTTTGAACAGGTATTCTAAAAAAAATAACTTTGGTATGGTGAGATTGATTAACAGCGACAAGACTAAAATAACAGCTTGACTGGTCCATCGTTGGTCATGATGACTATTAGCCATATAAGTTTCTGCCATCTTCATCCCAGTAATACACCTTTGTTTAACTTACCTTCTGAAGATGTCAAAGTCACTGCTGAAACTTGTTAAAAAGTCTCAAAAATGTTGTTCTCTCTCTCAAATTCTTAAGCAAACCATGTGTTTTTCTCCCTAGGTGATTGGATCAGGAAGAAATTTGAATCACCTGGTATGAATGCCTTGTCAAGAGAAGAGAAACGCACCCTTCTGGCAAGACTCGTCAGGTCTACTGGGTAAGATCAATTGTTATAGCAACTTTATTATATTTATTTATGTTATAGCAACTTTATTATAGCTATACAAACAAATGGCATGCATGCCTCTTTGGTCTAAGAATCTCCTTGTTACGTCCTGTTTTTAACTACCAGTATATTTTAGAAGAACATTTAACTTACCCCTTACATCATGTTGGCTTGGTTGCTTGGAAGTCTGAAGGAGCTTTTGTAGTTTTAATCCCAGTGGCCAGCAAAACAACAGTCAATATCTTGAAATAGCTGATTATAAAGATCCTGACATTACTATGAAAACATCTGCAGAAGCTTGAAGCTAAGGTGTAGTCATTTTTATTTTATTAATATTAACTATCAATTATCCTATTAATCTAGATTTGAAGCCTTTTTGGCAAGAAAATGGTCCTCAGAGAAGCGCTTTGGTCTTGAGGGCTGTGAGGTTTTGGTCCCTGCTATGAAGACAATCATCGATGTTTCCAGTGAACTTGGAGTAGAGAGTGTAGTTATGGGAATGCCACACAGAGGAAGACTTGATGTCCTTGCTAATGTCTGCCGTAAACCTCTTGAACAAATTTTCACTCAGTTTGACCCTACCTTGGAGGCCTCTGATGAGGTAAATTGTCTACCAAAACAGCCCGTAGGTTGAATTCTGAACAGAGGGGGTTTGTTTTACAACAGGGTGGACCATTTCTCCATTTCCCACCAAAATGAGATCAGCAGGGTACACAATAGACAAGAAATCTGACCAATATGACAAACTTCAAAGAGGCTATAACTTGACTAAGTCTGTACAGCGAGTAAAATCATATTTTCTGTATCTTAATGGGCTCATTTTCAATTTAACTTTAGTTTTCTTTTCTAAAGAGCTGAAAAAAGAGGTCCAGACTGGACCTCAATAGCACATGGGGGGTCATCTAAACCCCCCCCCCAGCATATGGGCTTCCAAAAATGATATCCTAATGAAAACCAGATGCCAAATGACTCAAAAAACTTTATATTTTTTTGTTAAATTCACAGGGCTCAGGTGATGTGAAGTATCATCTTGGTATGTCACATGAGCGACTGAACAGAACTACTAATAAGATCATTAGAATGGCTGTTGTGGCAAATCCTTCCCATCTCGAAGGTAAAAATGATACTTTTTAGGCTTACATAACCAATCAATCCACATCATAGTTGTGATTTACATTGTTTCATTGTTTTTCCTCGTGAATTATGAATGAAATTGAGAATTCATGAAATTAAATCTGCCGTATGGTGCTAAAAATAAATTTGACAACTGCAAAGGGACTGTTCATTTTTTGTGAGGGGGGCTGGTGAGGTTTGGCAGGGGTAAAAAAATTGTCCAAAGGAAGGTCAGCCAAAAAAGTTTGGTCTTCTAAAACTTAGATAGCAGGGGTCAGGTAAAAATACAGAAACAGTGTGGAAGACATGTAAATGTGCACCTTTCTGTAGTTTCCCACAATTCTTTAGGATTTGTGCGCACAAGCAAGGTCAGGGGTAAAAACATTGAAAACTGATCGTAGTTTTGAGGAATTTCATTTACTGCGTCTAAACAAGAACAGAAAAAGCTAGCTCTGTTATTTAGATATCCCATTTTGTAAACCCATTTACATCCTTCTTTCATATTTTAATCTACATCTGATAAAACGCTGTTTGTTTTCTGTTCAATTTCCGTAGTCTCCTTCATATATTTTGCCCCTAACCAGACCCTGACCTCGCTTGCACGCACTAAATCGAGAATTATGGGTATCTCCGGGAAGGTGCATTCATAGATAGCTTCTGGAAACCCACCGCCCCCCACCCAGTCCCTTTAAAAAATGAATGGTTCCTAAATTGTATCATTTATCTTATGATCTTGCCTCTGTTATGGTAGCTGTTGATCCTGTGGTTCAAGGAAAGACAAGAGCAGAGCAGTTCTACCGAGGAGATGCTCAAGGGAAAAAGGTACTGCTTTTGGATTTTTGTTTACTATATTTTGGCTTCTCAATGTGGTCATGATCAGTCAAGAAGACTGGCCTAAGAGGCATTTTGCTTGACAAGTGCCAGTTTTGATCAGACATTGTCCATTGACTGGGCATTATTTTGAGCCCTAAGTATGATAAAAAGTTGTCTTTTTGGACACCATGCATTCACGCATGCATGGCTCAGATGACCATTATGCAAAATGGTAATCTCCACACTTAATTTGCACCTGATGGACACAGAAACTCCTCAGTAGCAGACCTCTACTAATTGAATTTACTTTGGGATAGGATTACAGGATTTTTAATGGGATAGGATTTTGTGACTGTAAAAAAATTACATATCAAAGGGGGCTGCAAGTCTTATGGTACAGCAGCATCCCTGGAAACTCTGAAATATAAGAGAAAAATTTTAAATAGTATAATAATGTAGGTTAATTGTTTTGGTATTCATTTGTAGTTGGGCTGACAATAATTTTCTCTTTCACTCTCTCGTCGTTAAGGTGATGAGTATATTGTTACATGGTGATGCAGCCTTCTCTGGCCAGGGTGTAGTATATGAGACCTTTCATCTCAGTGCTTTACCACATTATACTACCAATGGTACTATACACATTGTCGTTAATAACCAGGTAAGTAGTCTGTGTGCTAGTGGTTTTTTTTGTTTTGCTTTTGTTTTTCCTAGAAAAGAGGGGAAAATGGGTGGGAAGCCATTTCAGTGCCATGTAGCTAATTGTTAGGCTTATGTGACAGTACCACACTGCCTGTATATAAGTGATTGTATGAGAGATTATGAGATGTTTGCAAAGAAAACAATGGGAAGCCATTTCAGTGTCATGTAGCTTGTTGCTAGACCAGTGTGACAGTACCACACAGTGTGTATGGTATACAAGTGGTTTTATGAGAGATATGAGATGTTTTCAAAGAAAACAATGGGAAGCCATTTCAGTATCATGTAGCTTGTTGCTAGACCAGTGTGACAGTACCACACAGTGTGTATAGTATACAAGTGGTTTTATGAGAGATATGAGATGTTTTCAAAGAAAACAATGGGAAGCCATTTCAGTGTCATGTAGCTTGTTGCTAGGCTAGTGTGACAGTACCACACTGTGTGTATAAGTGTTTTTATGAGAGATATGAGATGTGAAACAATGGGAAGCCATTTCAGTGTCATGTACAATGTAGCTTGTTGTTAAGGGCTAATGTAACAGTAACAGTGGGAAACCATGTTCAGTACCAATTAGATGTCAGAGGAGGATACCATTTTAGTGCTGCAGCATATTTCTGTATACTACCAAATTCCTTAAAGTGCTAGCAGCCCAAAAAAGAAATGATGGAAATGATCACTTGACATTGCATACTTTTAGGCACATGGAATGTGGTGTTAACGTTTGGCATGTTAACCTGCAGTTTAATGCTAAATATGGAAAATTTTGACATAATTGACATAATTGTTAATCTGCAGACTTCACACACCAAATAATCACAAAGCACATTCCACGTGTAAAAGTATGCCATGACGTGATCATTTTCTGATCAATCTAAATGAAAATGTGGATTGTTTTTTTCAGGCTGCTGATGCTTCAGGGAATTTGGTAGTAATACCATTCATAGCTTCTGCTGTTGTAGTGTACTTTTTGTTGGTCTTATTTTTGCTAATGTATTCCCTTTCTTTGTTTTTTGTCTCAGATTGGCTTCACAACAGACCCAAGATACGCTCGCTCTTCACCTTACTGTACTGATGTAGCAAAGGTCAGATAACTGTTCAATAGAACCCTTGCAGCAATTCTCAATAAATTCTAATTTGGAGAATGAACTATTTTACCCAAGAACAGTCTTCAATTCTCAGGAGAGAAAAATTCTATTGGTTTGCCTTCCAAACTGGAGAACTGCATTGGGAATTGCTGCAGAAATCTTTGTGTCTCAAAATTCTCTTAACAAGTTCAATTCAGTGGAGTTATTAAATAACTTATCACCATCCCTCAGGTGGTAGACGCACCTATATTCCATGTGAATGCCGATGATCCAGAGGCTGTTGTTCATGTCTGTAAAGTAGCTGCAGAATGGAGAGCAGAATTCAACAAAGATGTTGTCATTGACTTGGTAATGTAGAAAAAAATATTTATTAATAGCATCTCAGGTTTCCAATCTGTCACAAATGAACTCAAGAAATTTTTTTGTCACAAAATAAAAAATAAAAGTTCTTAGATTCAATTAACTTACTGATAAAGGTAGGATATCTTTGAGACCACAAGTGCTAGCCAAATTTCATCAGCATACTGGACTGCAGATAATGAACTTAATTCATACAGTGTCTCATATAGTGATTTTTGATGTCTTTTTAAGATCAAGTGCAAACATGTTAAATCTGGATGTTTGGGTCTTTGATGCTTGTGATTGAAAAATAGACAACATCTTTTGAATAAAAAATCATTCCAAAAATCTGAAACACCATTTTGAAGTCCATTATCTACAGAGTATAATATGCTGATGTGTTTATGATCAACACTGCAGACATTCTGATCCTATGGGAAGTTATCAATTGAAGAATGGTAGAATGTCACTTTGAAGCTAATAACTTTTTTGTGCTCAAAAATCTTAATATAACATGTAAAACAATTACAACTATAAGGAAAGAAAAATAGACTTCATAATTGAATTTTAGTGCCATTTATAATTAATGTTGTCATGCTTACAAATGGTTTATTATCGGCTGAAATATTATTGAAAATATTAATTGTTAAATATTATTCTTTCTAATTAACAATTTCACCTCTGAAAATATAAAGCACACATTGGATATTTTTGAGTGATCATGCATTTATTTCAT
>JAAAQI020150677.1:0-10782 GCA_011800005.2 Stichodactyla mertensii
ATGATATTCATAAAGATTCAAGATTCCAACTAACAGTTGTTCAAAGTATTTTTTGAGGGAAAATACGCTGACCCCCCCTATGCTTGTTTTTATAAGTGGTTAGATTTTGGCTGCCCCCCCTCAAAATCATCATAGCCCCCCCACTAGATAAATTATGAACGCTCCCTAAACGCATAGATGTTAATTAGATAATAATATTAAGGGTACCTTTTGTTCCAGCCATTAAAATGAATGAAGTATTCGGGGACCTTTTTGCCTTTTTCATCTTTTGTGAAGTCCACTTCAAGAACCTTGGTAAAAATGATTAATGTGCAATGTAATTCTCCTTAAAACTTGATACATGTTGGGAAAATGACTTACCTTTGCTTCGTAAAGGACTCTAGATTTAGTAAGGTCAGGTTCGTAGCACAAAACTGTCTCTGCTTGAACGAATTTCGGTACCGGATTACTTCGCACAGACGCCGCCATCTTGGATCCTTGACAGTACTACTGGGGTCCCTGTGGTATGTTTACGCTGAACACAAGGATTGTGGTATCAAGTACTGTTTTGGGTAACCGCTGACATCAGAAAAATTAAACGAAAAACAAGTGAACGAAAATTGGAGGAAAGATCTGATAATTTAACGCATATTTGGGAGTTTCTTCTGCTACGATGTTTAAAAAGTAAGTATTTCTCATGTGGGCTGTTAAAACTGTATGTTTTGTATTAGATTTGAATGATTTTATCCCGATTAAAAGCACGTTAGACGCTACCCGAATCAATGATAAGACAATTTACTGACACTTCTGTTTATCGTTGTCGAATAATTTTTGTCTTGAAAAAGAGATTTATAATGCGTTATTAAACACTGTGAAATTTTCTATCAGTTAGTTAGCTACAAGTGTGTAATTGGGTAGGATGGTGGTTAGAAGCTAGTTGGTTTAATATAGGACCTTGAAATACCGAGGGGAGGGGAGGGGAGGGGAGAGAAACTGATGTGTCATGCCTGACAAAAATGTTAGGATGCTATTTCGTTATGCCTAGCAAAACTTTTCAGGACCCTCTGATCTCATGCATCCTCTGAACCCCCTCCCCCCCACCTCCAATTAAAATAAAGTAGTGACTGGTCCCTAATCATTTGTATGAACCGATTTCAGTAAGGTAATTGCCACTAATTAGTGTGGGATGAAGTGTATTTCATTTTTACCATGATGCCTAGCTCCCAAAAATGCAAAATTTTGATCCCCCTGCCATTTTGAGGTACAAAAATATGATGACCCTTCCTTATATACACCCCTGCTCCCCCCTTTAATGATAAATCCCTAAACATTGATATCAGGAAATTTGAAATGATTGACCTGTAGACTAAAAGGAACTGTGGGTGTCAAATACTGATTTGTGCATTAATGGGATAATTAGTAAAGAGCAAGTATGCCAAAGGCTTTCAGCAAAGATTTGTTCCAGATAATTGTATGGCTGAGAGTAAATATTGGATTTTCAGCTACCAGGAAATCTCAAGCATTCTTTGCATATCAGCTCCTCTATGATGTTATTTCATAAAATTATTAAACGAACAAATACCGGATCAATATCATTCAAACATGATTGTAACTATTGCATTTGCAATTCAATTAAGTGAACCTTCAACCTCCAACATACAACGGATCTCAAAGAACTGTCGAACTGAGACAAAAAAACATGTCGCAATTGCGTGTCATAGCGTTCCTTTGTGGTTACATCCCTGGGAAGATGTACGTTAGCAAACAAGGTATAACTTATAGCCGAAGAAAAGCTCCTATGGATGAATTTCGATCTCAAATTATAGACTAAATCGTAGATATGGGCGGAGATATTGCTTCAGGGTTTTTTTTCTGAAAGTTTCAGTGAATTAGCCTTAAAACTGAGTGCGCTTAGCGATTTTCCCACGTGCAAACTGCAATGGAATGTAGAGATAAACATCAATGTTTTAAGGCGCGACTGTAGTAATTATGAAACGTCATCGTGATGTGTTTTTTTTGTCTTGGTTCAGCAGTTCCCTAAGATCCATTGTATTAGCAATTCAACACCATTTCAGTATGACTACCTCAGTGCAAAACTTACACAGGACCCTGCCAAGACCCTATCCAGGATTTCCTAAGATTTTGCATAGGGTATTGATTTTAGATCCTGTAAGATCCTTAGGAATCCTGTACAGGATCTTGTAAGATTTTCTGTACAAGATCTTAAAAGATCCTGCAAGATCTTATACAGAATCTTAATCTTGAATAGGCATGGCCAAACAATGTTTCTGTGTATGGGTTGTAAGGATATGTATGGGAGTTATGATAGAAATATGAAAATAAATCATTTTTTTCTAAAAAATAAAAAAAGTGAGTAGAAATTATTTTAATTTACTTCACAAATTTGATACCCTTTACCCAAACTTTCTAATGCACTATTAATTTACAGTCAAGCAAATTTAAATTACAGGCAGGTCTTATCTGAGATTTAATCCTGATGCTTTTGGGGTTCTACTATGTTCACAACTGAGCCATATGGGAATTCCAATGTGGAATGGGGTAATTAATGTTAGAGGATTTAAAATCTTACTAGAATCCTAAACAAGATCTTACCAGGATGCTATTTAGAATCTTGACAGGATCTTGGATCAGAGGATGTAGGATCTTAATAGGATCCTGATGAAATTCTTACTAGGATCCTGGTGAGGGTCTTGACAGGATCCTGGACTAGATGTGTACAGGATCTTAATAGAACTGTTAAGTTGTGACATATTTCTGGGTCCAATTTTTTACAAAATGAGCTAAAATAAAACCAAAATGTTTATCCACAATTCCTCCTCCACTTGTAATAAACAGATCTTTGTACACCAATAGACCTCTTTACCTTCGGATGCAAATTGTCCATTTCAGATCACGTGGCATTCTCTTGGGAATTGTTCTTTTATTATGAAAATGTTAACCTGTTAACATAAGAAAGAATTAATTCCCATGAATTACATCACGTGGTCTGAAATGGGTAAACAAACAATGAAGGTAAAGAGGTCTATTCCTACTAGGAAGAACAAAGCAAGAAAAATCTTCAAAGAAGTGCTTTTTTTTTGACATCACACTTAACAGCTCTATAGGATCCTG
This sequence comes from Stichodactyla mertensii, assembly GCA_011800005.2. NCBI lineage: Eukaryota > Metazoa > Cnidaria > Anthozoa > Actiniaria > Stichodactylidae > Stichodactyla > Stichodactyla mertensii. Next base: position 3,112 of record JAAAQI020150677.1, read on the forward strand.
ATTAACATCATATTAGGATCCTAACCAAGATCTTGATAAGATCCTGGAGAAATCCAGCAGGATCCTAATTAGGATCTTGTTCAGAATCTTGTTCATTCAGGATCCCGGTCCTTTATAGGATGATAATTCAGGAATTTTTTTCACATGACATCCTGTTCCTCCAGATCATTTCAGATCTACTGTTATCAGTGTTTAGTGAAAAAAGGTGTACAGCATGAACTGTGCAGAGTATCAATGAAATATTGCCCCTCCCCCCACCAAAACAAAAACACAATTGACCTGTATGGCAGTCAGAGTAAGGAGGTAAATTTCCATATATTGGTAGATAGATTGTGGAGTTGATTGTCATGAAAGATACAATTTGTACAATTTTTTTTAAGTAAGGTTTTGTTTTTTCAGATTTCAACACAAAGAGAATGTGTCAGGGGTAACTCAGGTGAAATCTTCAGTTCAAAGGGGAATCAAAGCCAAGATAGTTGAACAGTATCCAGCAATAGCAGACTATATTAATCAAATCTTTCCCAAAAAGGACCCAATGGTGGTTGTCAAATGGTATGGACCCAGTTTGATTTGTGCCTACTGTCTTGCACAATCAGAATCTATATGTTCCCCCACCCAAGATTTCCACTCCATTTTCCACTTAATCATATGTTTGTGACTTTATTTCAAACACATTAACTGTAAGACTTATCAGTGTCTTCTACCTGGTAGAATGGGGCAGTGCACATTGATCTCAGATAACTCCAGTTTAAACTGAATAGTGATAGAATGGTCATTGCTATTTCAATCAGGAATCAAAACACCTACATGTAAACATTTAAAAGCCAGAGAAAGCAAGTAAAAATTCATAGAAATGCTTGCTTTTTTAGTTATTTTTACATCACAGTACGGTCTTCTTGTTTTAACATTATCAATTTGATGTATGTCTTTTTTCCTCTTTATCTAGTCATGATCACATAGAGATACTTGCTGTCAATCAGGAGTTATTATTCTTTAAACAAAGAGATGGCAATTATTATCCCACATTAAGATTGTTACATCAGTGTAAGTAATGATCACAATAGCTTTTGTTTGGTCACAGCATGCAGGATCATCACTATCCAGGTGGTAATCAGCTGTACATGTTGACTGGTCATGAAGTACACAACTCCTGTCAATTCCATGGTGTGACAGTACTGTGTGCCATTCTTCTTCACAGTCACAAAGAAATTATTAGCTATTGTTATCTTGCTGGTGTTGTGCATCATATAACATATATACCTATTATAGTATAACTAAAGCTGTTCACTTTTCTTGATATAGATCCATTGATGCTGCCACATGAGCAAGTTGATCGTGGGGCCATCAGATTCATTCTTAGTGGAGCAAATATTATGTGTCCTGGTTTGACATCACCTGGGGCAAAGATGATACCACAGCCAAAAGATGCTATAGTTGTATCCTTGTGCAAAGCAGGAAGGGAAATTAAAATGAAAGGAGTTTTTTTTTTATGGGAAATGAGTTAAAATTGCATCAGTGAAGCATTCTCCTATAGGTTCTGGTTTCTTTGACATTATGTAAGGCAATAATGGCAGAGGGTAAAGAACATGCTTTAGCTGTTGGTTTACTTAAGATGTCTACAGATGATATGTAAGTTGTTTTCACTTATTAGTTGTTCTGTTTTAGGTGTATTGATTTTAAATCTCATGCACTTTCTGGACTGCAAGGTTTATTCCAATTCTAAAGGTCTGCTTCTGCTCCTGTGCTCCTCCCTCCTCCCTAAAGAGCTTATCTGCTGACAGACACTATAAAAACTGATACATTTATCGTTGAGATTTATTCACTTGTAATGAACAATCATGTATTTAGCCATTTCGTTTTGTGTTCACTTTACTTAGGTACTTACAAAACGTGTGTTCCAGTTAACATTAAAGACTGATTAAATTATTCAAAAAAGCCTAAATTTACTTAGAAACAAATTCACTGGGGACATTGGACAATGGAAACTTAAACAATGAAAACGTGACTTACAAACCTTTATAAAAACAAAGAAAAAGAAAAAAAAACTTTATCTCACAGTAACAAAAACCTTTCGCATTCAATGAAAAAAGAAAAGCTTAAATGAATTTTTAATTCATGTCATCCTGGTTTGCACAGGCAGAGTGCACACTTTTTAGGTCAAAGAGATTCATTGTGCAACCACCATGTTGGATAAATTGAAGAATTCAATGAACTATTTAATATAAAATCCAACATGGCAGCTATGTCTTTTTTTTATTACAAAACACAAACATTGATCCCATCCATTACATCAATATTATAAGAGAAGACAAAGGCAATTACATCCCAAACTCCAGACATATTTGGTCACCATGATCTGAAATTGATAAGGCCGGTTTACATAGTATGACTTTTGCTTACAACAGTACTGTCACATGCTATCTGCTAATACCACACTTGCAACATGAATTCCTTTATGTAAATCAACCTTACAGCTTGCTTGCAACTGTTTTGTATGACAAGAAAAGAGTAGTAGGGTTGATTTACACAAGGCAATTTGTGCTTGGCATAAATAAGCAGATCACATGTAACATTTGTAAGCAAAAGTTGTACCATATAAACTGGTTTTAGAAAATGTCACTGTTGTAGAAGCATGTAAATATGATGTTGCTCTAATATGTTGATTGTTCCTTTGTTCTCTTTTGCTTGTTTAGTTTATCAGTTAACAAAGGCATTGGTGTGGAGAACATTCATTATCTTAATGATGGATTGTGGCAAATGAAGCAACTTGAAAGATAAATGAAGATTGCACAGCAAAGTTGCATCAACACAAACAAGTTTTCCTTGACAAGTCTCCTTATTGAAAAGCTGGCATGCTACTTTTTAAACAAGGAGACTTGTCAAATTTTATACTCTATATTGTGGGAGTAAAATATGCAAAAAATTTTGTTAAGGAAAACTTGTTAATGTGGATGCAGCTTAAAGAACTTTTATTAATATACAATTAGGGGAGGGGATGTTCATGTTTGGTGTTGCAAAGTACACGACTGCTACATCTGTATAACCTTTTACAACTATGTAACGGTAGTTCTATTGTGAGTGCATGATGTCATCTGCAGAAACAATGTCATTACATTTGTACCATTTTACTAGGGAAAATGTTTTCCCAACTTACATTGGAAGAAAAAGTGTTTGATGCTTTCAGCTTTCCAGAGTTGATATTTCTCCCTCAGCTTTTCCTGACATCATCAGTAATAGTGTTCTAGTATCAACTTCACCTTTGTCTATTACCCCCTCCTCAATTCCCTTGTGTTGCGATTGTATGTCAAAGAATCAATAAAAATTAAGTTGTGTGTAGTAGAAAAGCATGCCAAATGCTTTAAAAAAAACTAAGAAAATTAAAATTGTAACTTTCATTTTTACTGTTGAATTAATTAGTTTTTCATTTCACGTTTATAATATTAAGTTCATTTCTTTCAGATTTTAGCAAGAGACCTTTCCCGAATTTGCATGGATGATCACGAAACAATGGTTTCAAGTCGAGATTGGCCATGATAAACAAAAGAATCAAGTTACACCTCGACTAGGAACCATTGTATCGTGATCATCCAAGCGAATTCGGGAAATGTTTGTTCAGGCACACATAGATGTGGCAAAATATATCAACGTATTGATTACGAATTGCTTAAAAGAGATGAAGTGGAAGATGAAATTACATTTTAGGGATGGGACTACTTATTTTTATCGGGATGGGTTAAAAAATGGGTGAAACTTTGCCAACCACAATCTGGGTTACAAGTTAAGTGGGTTAATTCCCGTTGCACTGTGCAATTTCGTCAGCAACTTGTCTCATAAAGCTTGAAAATGTATTGCAGGCTGCCGAAGTGAGGTGTTACACTGTTACACTGCAATGCGATTTCAGCAACTTGCAACGACTTTTTGCCGAGGTAGGCTGGGGAGAACTCTTAATAGCGCCATCTTGGAGGATTACGAAAATGTACTCATGCGCTCTTGAAAATACTCGTTACCATTGCGAGCAAAGTTGTGGAGGGGTGATATACTGTGAAAAGACGTTACTAATTGCTACGATCCTTTGCGAAAAGTAGAACGGAGTTTGTTACTTCGCGTAACAAAAAACACTGCGAGACGACCCCTGTTACACTGCGCACCGCGCAATCCTCCCGCAACCTGTTTCGCAACATACAGCGTTGCGAAACACGTTGAGAAAATTGCGCAGTGTATCGGGGCTTTAATAGGTTTGTTTAGGGGCTATCTGAAAAGATATGGAATTAATTTCTCACCTCAACCCCCAAGAAAAAATGAATGGTTTGGAAAACAACAACAACAATTATTCGCCTGTACTTTATTGGATATTTAGAATAATATATGTAGTTGTACACCGAGGAATGTTAATTTATTGTATGTTCACAGATAACTAAACACCCTGAAACTTCTTAAGAATATCCTGTGTAGGTTCTGTTGTTTAGTGACTTGTAATGTTATTGGTTATACCAGTTATACAGTAGTGGGTTGTCTGTAGACTTCTCCAATTCATCTCCTCCGTCGGCGGCAGCCTTTCCTGCAGTTTGAATTGTCAGAAGCACAAACCGAGCAACTGGCGCCAAAGCAAAAATATCGGCATTCGTGAAGCTGGTGTGAACAACCCGATAAACACCCGAGTACGTCAGCACTGGTGTCTGGGATGGAGACAGCTAGGATGGTCATAAGAACAGCGCACAAAACCATATGTCCTTTCATCTGGTGATAAAACAATCAAACAGGATTCAATTCTGTCGGTTTTTGTTTTGTTTGGTTTGGTTTTTGTTTGGTTTTTTTTTTCCCGTCCTTGCTTCGCTTTGGTTGCGAAAAATGTCGTCACTCAGCAGGTTGGACCGACTGAGATGTCGGTACAGGTTAGCCAACAGGAAACAATGAGGAACTCCTACAATGCAGGCTTAGAGACAAGTCACACTAAAAGTGAATGATATTTCTTATAGCTGTACTGATTTTAATTGAGAGATGCGGGGAACTATTACATTAATGACTAAGCAGATTGTTTCCGTGATTACGTCGAGTATTCTAGGAAGTGTGTATGTGGCGGGGGGTCACGCATCAACGACAGGTAAGGCAGAGAGAAAGATCAATGAACTGTCTTCAAGAGTTTCCGAACTAACTATAGAACAAAGATTAAAACTCCTTCTCAGACGAAGACAGTAATGCAGAAGCTGAAGATGAAGAAGTAGAAGTAGAAGCAAACGTTCCCACAGCACTCGGGTCAGATAAAGCTCCAGAGAAGATAGCATTCGAGGAAGATCATGTTAATGTGAACGATAAAAGTGGCAATGGAAATTTTGTTATACAGACATCTCATTAAAACCAGAAACAGGATAATCCGAACACTGATAACAGCAATACACTGGAGACACCAAATACACAAAAGACTTGAACCATGGACAACAGCTTTAATTATTTGATTACTGAAAAAACACTTGATTGTTTAGTATGTTATGCAAAATACTTTGGAAATAGATATTTTATTCATTCCACTAAACTTAAGCAAATTGTAACAATCTTTAACGACACCGATAAAATAAAATTCGTTACAATTTGCCTAAGTTTAGTGGAACGAATGAAATATTTATTTCCAAAGTATTTTGCATAAAATAGTAAACAATAAAAGAGTCCTTTACCAGGGGAAGATGTCCCTTTCATTCCCTTCCCCTCCCTCCCCTCCCCCTCCATTTTCATGTCCTTCCCCTCCTCCCCCCAACCCACATTCCCCACTCCTGGAAAGTCTGTTAACAGTCTTCCGTAATTCTATTCAGAAGGCCTGAAAGGTTTTAGGTTGGACGAAATGAAAGCTCAAAAAAGTGCTAGAGTTTACAATTAAGCCTGAGCAAAGTACTTTAGGTAGATAGGTGATATTAAGTTGGTGCAATTTAAACCAGTGGAAAATATTGTTTACATTGAGTGGAGTGTTCAATCAGATAAGTGTACAATCAATATCCTTTGAGATATATGAAATCCCTAGTTAATGGGCTGGAAAAGCAGTCAACAAGGGAAACGAGGCGATAGGAAGAAAGAGAAATGAATCCTAGTAACTTGGTAACGATCATTGAGTATTGGAAACTTCTTATTAAGAATCTCTTGAAAAGATACCGGTATCGCCGACAGAGAGAACGACTACAAAAAGCTAGACAAAAAGCCAGTGATCTATGAATGGAGGAAAGGAGCCGAACGGGAAAGAAAAAGTAGAAAAATGGGAAAAAACATAAATGAACTACATACTAACTCATTGAACACGGTTAGTGTTTTCAGTGCAAATCAACCGAAAAGGAGTTGTATAGAAAAAGAAAACTTGTAATAACAAATTTTAGCTTATTTTAGAAATATCCCAAACAGATTTGTGTTACAATTATTATTGCTACGTGTCGTGAATTTTATCGTTTACTATTTCTTTAGGGAATTTTTACCTTATTTTCTTTATCTTTAACAAAAGGTGTGCTTGAGTTCTCCTTTGCCCTGTTGTTGCCGAGCGTTTAATGATACCGATCTAGTGTGGTCGGTGTTCTTATAACTCCTCAGCTGTTCTGTCATTAGCTTCCTTTGTTAAGCGTTAATAATTATTTAAAGGCATCAAGTCCTTCTCAAATTAAACATCTAGATGTTAATTGTAGACATACTTCACCGCTCACGGAAGTATTAACGGTTATTGTATTATGTAAGACCGTATCAGCTGTACAGCACTTCAAGACTATGTTCAAGAAATACCCTTGAGTGGTGTAATCACGACATTCAGTCACAATCAACATTTCAAGTTCTGGATTAAAAGTTCAACTTTTAATGTACGTCAGCGGATTTCGGTTGTTTGTTTTTACTTTGATCTTGTTTTTATTTGATGTTAGTAAGATGAAATTCCCGGATAAAATTCGATTCGATTTGATTGATTGGGAATGTGTTAAGTGTCGTAACCGCTCGGTGATTCTTGTAATTGGTTTTTGGTGTACGTGTGAATAAAGTTACCTTTCATGATATCATTGATTTTACAAGTTCTGAGCCTTCATTTCAGAATCTGGGTATCTAACGATCCTTTGTACATATAGTTGTAATACTTTTCGTGTACAGTTCCCATTTACTATTTCAGACCGATAAGAGCATATGGGCTTCTGTTGGATAGTTTTTCATTTTTCATTAGGAGTTTATCCAAGCTTCGTCACAACTTTTCTTTGAGGAATGACACATGCAAAAGAAACTAAAGGAACCCATACGGCCCTAGATCCCTCAAAAAGAAAACAAGTAAGGGGGGAAATGAATGGTGTCCAATTATGAGTTTATGTCTCTCTCTGCCGTCCAATCGACACATTCTCTTCCTTTTGTCTATTATTTCCAATAATACTCGTTTTTATTTGAAATCTTTCGACACCTTACATCTCTAAGCTATCGTTTTCATAGGTTAGGCGGGATAGGTTTTTCTAATCGGGATATACTGCATGCAGCCTACTTAGGTAGATCAATACACCCGTTGTAAGAAAAGTTTTTTTCAACAACAGGGGCGTATCCAGGGGGGTCACAGGGTGCCCGTGACCCCCCCTTTCAAAGCCAAAAAATCTAACCAGCCGTTGATGCAGTGTGTGAGATTTGTTTAGACTTAACTAAGCAGTTAAGAAAATCAGTTTTCTCCCTTCTCGGAGC
>JAAAQI020150688.1:0-10781 GCA_011800005.2 Stichodactyla mertensii
TAAATAGATTACAAATAGACGGAAATTAGAGATAGAAGATACGATGAAAAATTGACAGTTGTATAAGTAAGACCTCGGGAAAAAAAAAACAAAAAAAACAAGCAATGTTAAAGATTAGTAAGTTTCGTCGCGTTTTACTAGATAGTGTATTCCAAGGCCGAAATACATTTTGGGTCTTATTTAATATTGTCGAAAGTAAAATAAATAATAATTATTTATTTTATTTTTTCATGCATTCTATCCGAAACAGTATACTAGCTATACTAATAGAGAGCAAATCACTGTATTTAAGCCTGGTTCACACTAGCATCGTAATCGTAATCGTAAGCAACATACGTAGACTCAGTAGGGTACTGCTCATTAACAGTGCTTGTCTTTTTCACACCTCAGTGATAAATACGCTACTGAGTCTGCGTACGTTGCTTACGATTACGATTACAACGCTAGTGTGAACAAGGCTTAAATCAGCAATGTGCAGTGTACAAATTTAAATGTGATGCGGTGCGATGCGATGCGTACTATGCATACTGAGCCTCAATGTCATACACAATTAGGCGACTAATTACCATATTTATTTAGTGTGACGAGTATTTGTACATTTGAAAATGGCTAAAATAAAACTTGAAAAAAGAATCAATACGTACAAAGAACATCACCCACATATTATTATTTTATCATAAATGCAAAGGAAGCACGCAAACAAGATACTCACCCTGACGCTACTTGATCAGTAGTCGAATCCACTACAAATCACCCTTGTCGTATTGCTGTCCGGGCATCTGTTTCACTAGTAAAGCTTTCAGTCTTTAAGTATACAAACACCCCATCGCTTCATACTTCGTTTAGTTTTAGAAACTGCTTCGTTAATTGTTCGTCTCGATTCTTTCTATGCTTTCTACTCTGCTCAACTCCGCTATGAATCCACCGTTTTGGCCATGCTGCCTCAACTGAACTAAATTTATCATAATTATAATTAGAACATCACGCTCCACTGTAAAGAATTCTCGCTTTGCACACAGTTCTAATGATGTACATTGCCTTCTCTTTGATAAGAGAAGACAATGTAGTCTTTTTAGTAAGTGTTCCCTGGCATGCACGTGAATATCTTGTTTAATATGAGATGCTTAATCTTGTATATTGTATCTTCATTAATGCGTTATTATTGATGTACTTTCCTCTGCGCCATAAATATCCAGGGGAGGGGTGCAGGGGTGCTCGAACCCCCATCACCCCTCCCCCCTCCCCCGAGATGAGCTACTTACAGTCAATAAACTTTATTCGTTGTTTCGGTTCTTCAGCTTACCGCGTGCCAGAATAGTCCAAGTCACATCACAAGTTATCCCGGGAGATTTGTGGGGGCGCAAAAATATTTATGAACGTAGGGAACATGATGCTAGTGACATTATTTCTAGATTTCCCCTCCTTTTCTCTCATTTATTCTTATTGTTCTTGTTCCTGTTGGGATTGTCCAATGCATGATTCAAAATCTCATTTATTGACAAAAACATACATCAGGGCTTGATCCAAAAATCGGAGAAAGGTGAGGAGGAAGCCGTATAAATCCTCTGCGTTAGAAAAACCTCGAAGACTAACCAAAGGAGATCTGGGGGGTCCAAAAATAAAGGGGGGGGTTGGCCTAGTGGGTCCCCCTTGAATCCGCACATGAGCATTTTAGTTTACCAACTCCGGGTGATTTTTTTTTTTTCCTTGAGAAAAATAACGTATTTGAAAATATACAAGTGAATCAATGCAACTTCTGGCATCCATAATATCTGCCATGATTCAAATTGATTCTTAATCAAAATCAAGAATTGACATTTTTAATATTTTCGTGATTTTTATTGTTGACTCGGACACTAAATCAAACTATAATAAGCTCATACTCTCAAGGCTTCGAAGTTTGTTGCTCTGGATGCTGAAAATTTGTCCAATTTAAAACAAATTAAGCACTTGATCAAGGTTGTCCCAAACACCTTCAGTGTCCCTACGAGCTCTGGCGCCACTTGTGGGCATAGTGTGGCAGTTTTCTGGCTTGGTGAAGACGTTGTCGTCATAACTTAAGGACACATCAGTAAAACTGTGTGGATGCAAAAGAAAAAACGATTAAAATCGAGAATATAACAAACACTGAACTGTTGAAATGTTAATTTTGAATATATAAAGTAGTTTGAACTATTGCTAACAAAGGGTTGTTGATGCAATTGCTTTCTTTCGTTCCTTATTCGTTCACTCCTTAATTTCCTTTACTTTCCTTCATTTTCCTTCCCTTTCTTCCTTCCTTTCCTTTCTTTCCTTCCTTCCTTTCCTTCCTTTCCTTCCTTCCTTTCCTTTCCTTTCCTTCCTTCCTTCCCTCCTTTCCTTTCCCTTCCTTTCCTTCCCTTCCTTCCTTCCTTTCCTTTCTTTCCTTCCTTCCTTCCTTTCCTTTCTTTCCTTTCTTTCCTTCCTTCCTTTCCTTCCTTCCTTTCCTTTCTTTCCTTCCTTCCTTCCTTTCCTTCCTTCCTTTCCTTTCTTTCCTTCCTTCCCTTCCTTCCTTCCTTTCCTTCCTTCCTTTCCTTCCTTTCCTTCCTTTCCTTCCTTTCCTTCCCTCCTTTCCTTTCCTTTCCTTCCTTCCTTCCCTCCTTTCCTTTCCTTTCCTTCCCTTCCCTTCCTTCCTTCCTTTCCTTTCTTTCCTTCCTTCCTTTCCTTCCTTTCCTTTCCTTTCTTTCCTTCCTTCCTTTCCTTCCTTCCTTTCCCTTCTTTCCTTCCTTCCCTTCCTTCCTTCCCTTCTTTCCTTTCCTTTCCTTCCCTTCCTTCCTTTCCTTTCCTTTCCTTCCTTCCTTCCCTCCTTTCCTTTCCTTTCCTTCCCTTCCTTCCTTCCTTTCCTTTCCTTCCTTCCTTCCCTTCCTTCCTTCCTTTCCTTTCTTTCCTTCCTTCCTTTCCTTCCTTCCTTTCCTTCCTTTCCTTCCTTCCTTTCCCTTCTTTCCTTCCTTCCCTTCCTTCCTTCCCTTCCTTTCTTTCCTTCCTTCCTTTCCTTCCTTCCTTTCCTTTCTTTCCTTCCTTCCTTCCTTCCCTTCCTTTCCTTTCCTTCCCTTCCTTCCTTTCCTTCCTTCCCTCCTTTCCCTTCCTTTCCTTCCCTTCCTTCCTTCCCTCCTTCCTTTAAAAATATCTTTATATATTTATATGAAGGTCACACGGAATTGTAGAGGTCAATGTGCTCAACAAGTCATTTGTTAATGTTAAACTCATCACTAGTAGATGAGCTTGGCGTTGGTGCTTGGGTGGGAGGTGCGTAAGCTAGCGTTTGCGAAAACGGATAGCAACTAGCGTTAGCGAAATCGGATCGCACCCAAAGCGAACCTCGTCCCCAGCCCCCGATTATTCATCAGCCATCTGCTTGTGTGACGTGCTTGAGGTGCACAACACTAACTTGCGTTACAGCTAGCTACGAAGCGAGAAGCTATTGTTGACATATGCTAGCGATACCGGGCAACTTCGTTCTAGTTTAACTTTGCTTAAATTTTTATTTAACCACATAATTCTACAAATTATTTACCAAATTCCGAATTGTTGCCGGGACGACAAAATATTGTACATATAGCTCAGTACACGATGGTACGTACTGAAATCAAGGCTTTGACTAGTACTGGAATAACTCAACTATATCTTGGGAAAGGACTATTGTTTCAGGATATATGTCGTGTACTCAGGTCCTATCACTGTCGATGGGTAATGACAACTTCCCTCTATAACGTTATCAATTTTAGCCTACCTGAAGTAGTAGATGACATTGGCTCCCCCTTTTTTAGATAGAGAGACAGAGCTCGTGATCACGCAGTCCCTCTCTGTGACGGTAACGATACCTTTGCCTAAAAACAAAGAAAAAGCAATAAAGACAAGAAAAATTTTACCCTTTACTTTAAGCTTAATGTTTTCCCATTTTAGACCACTTTGTTTCAGGATATAAAACAAAAACAACCAGCATCATCAACAAAGGTAAAGGACCAAAGCAAACAAACAAACAAAAAATGACCATTACCTCCGTGCACTTCCCCAAAATATCTATCGATGTATAAACCATATAACGGTGTACCAATACGACCTTTAGTTACCGAACTTGCATTTGCGGGAATGCTCATGTCTTGGAATTTTTCCTTGTTGGGCATGATAAAGCAGTAGCCACGGCCCTGTACGTACTGTTTACCCTGCGGAAATCAAATTATTTTAGTTTTATTTTATAATGTAGTCACTTTGTTATGTCTGCTCTGATTGGCGTAAGACCGTGGTCTATCAGAGTATGAAGCACAGATTTCGTCCATCATGGCGGCTTTTCCGAAAGAAAGAGCTTGAAGGAAAGCTAGAACGTCTTTCATTTTCCATTCTACATTAATAAGATAATTTCTCACCACTAGTACCAAGAATACGAGGGCATTACGGAATATATCTTTTAGTGAGAATGACGACGAAACTGAATGCTTTACATGCTTTTTTTATATGGTCTGCGCATGTCTAACTTTTCTATTGCCTCCCACATGGAACAGAGCGACAAAGAATAACTAGTTATCAAAGAAAGATATCGATATTTACTAATCACAGAAAGGGGTTAATCTTGTTAGTAGTGGTCATGTTTATCCTGTTTACAGTTTAGTAGTTTAGTAGTTTTTCAGTTTTTAGGGGGGCGGGGCTCATTACCCCGGCGTGAACCTGGCGTCCATGTAGGACCCCCCCCCTTGCTCACGACCACCATGCTGGCCTATTGCACTTCCCCTGGGCCACTGGTGTGAAGCTAAAACAAAAGGGGTTAATCTTCCATGGTCTAGGGGCCCCATAACCTCTCCCTTTAGACTTCGGCCGAGCTCCCTGATTAGTCATTATGGATAGCGGTGTTGGAGCCGAAATCTCCAGCTGACCCATAAATGGTTTCGCCCTGCCATACGACGCTTCAGCAATCGATGTCTGGATGTATGGTCCCAAATTAATTAATTAAAATGAAAGAAAAATCCAGAATTCCAGGATCCACCGAAGTAAGAAATTGCAGTTGAATCAAATCTTCATATTCAGTTAAGAAGTCATGACATTACGCAAACTTACGTTTACCAAGGTACTATTAGTGCCAAAACCTCTAAATCGGAAATGCTCTATTATAAAACAAGTAGAACAGCTTCAATTGTGCTCCGTTCAGTTATGAAAGCACTTTAGGAAGTGTCGAAATCACGAGTCAAGAAGTGAGAAGGAAAAGCCCTACACTTTTTTTCACACTTTCGTCACTTCCTATGTGTTTCTATAACTGGACGATTCACTGAGCAAGAACGTACCTCGTCATAAAAGATAAGGACAGTGTACTCTTGGCCATCATGCTCGCTTTCCACACGAACACGTCTATTATTTGCATCGTAGTACATTTTCCCACCAACAGCTAAAACGACTTTGCTCTCGTCGACGTTGTATCCGAACTAAGAAGAACGAAAAAACAAGTAAAATTGACGAATGGATTTTGCTTATCGAAGTAAAGGAAAACATGCCAGTTGGTCGCCATAGACATCGAGGGCTGGGTACGAGATAGTTATGACCTGTACAAGCTCAACGCAAATAAATATTCTAACCAATCTTAGTCCGTTCTAATTTCCCATGGCTGGCCCTGTGTTCCTGCGATTTTATCCACCAGAAAACTATTGATAATTGAATCCAATATGTTTCGAGTTCTACGAAGTCCAAAACCATTTAACAGAGTGCAATTTTATCCAGTTCATTATCTAAAAACTTTCGCGAGAAATGATTTTGAAAACAAAGAGTGAGGGCCGGAGGTTCTGACCCATAATGCTGTGCACAAAGAGTTGTTAGCTCAGCTGCCTATCTTTAACATTTAACTCCATCGAGGGAATAAAAATACAGGGAATGGTCAAATTGCCGAAGTTCTCATGTGAGTAGAGTTCTTGTTGTGTTTCTTCCATGATTCGAGGGGTTTTTTTCCGGTTTCTCCGGTTTTTCCTCCACAAAACCCAACACGCTAAATTCTGATTACGATCTGTGAGTTAGCCATGCCCTGACTTAGATCAGCCCAAATTGATGGCGAAGTGCAAAGTGCGCGGGAAGAAGAAGGCCGAATGAAAATCAGTACATGAGTAAGGAATCATATGAAAAACTATAGTCCCTCAATGATGATACATTTGTGCACTGAGCCGGAGAATCACAGCACAAGGTCTTAACTGTGTGCAGTATTGGGATCATCTCGTAGCAGTTTTACTTAACCTACCACATTGTAGTTTCCAACAGATCGCTTGGGAACCTCTGCATAAAAAAGAAAGATTGATTTTCAATAAGTGTTGAACCAGATTTTATCATTCACTTTTCTAGTGCACTGGACTTTCTGTGCGGCATCAAGTTTAAGTGGCCGAACTAGTAACTGCTCGGGGTACTTGGTCAAGGAGCGCCACCAAGACCAGGTAAATGGATGTTGAACTGCTAGAAAATAGGGAAGCTAAAGCTCTTTTGAACTTTTAGTTGTCAGTTTGTTGCCTTATATACATTATATAGCTTTGAAAATCGCAAAATAATTTGGTTAAAAAAAGGACCGAGCTAGCATTGGCATGAGCTAAGTCGAACAATCATTTTTTTTTAACATGATTTTAATAATAATAATAACAATTTATTCGCACTATAGTGCGAAAGGAGATATAAGAGGTTAGCCCTGTCGAGAATATCTCCTAAGATCGAATTGGAATTTTGAAAGTTGATTTTTGCGGAGGGAGGAAAACCGGAGAACCCGGAGAAAAACCCTCGAAGCACAGGAGGGAACCAACAAACAACTCTACTCACATACGACTCTGAGCCCGGCGAGGCTCGAACCCGAGTCGCATCGATGAGAGGCGACGCATTAGCAGCGAAAGCCACCCGTGCTTCCCTAATTTTAATTTCTACTTACGACACGGTTTGTCGGCATTAATAGCCACGACTAGCAGAAGAATTCCCGCCAAAACTGTCTTCATCTTGATATGCGCTGAGCGTCCTTCACAGTTGGTACACCAAGTACAGTGGTTTATGGTGAGGTGAACTCAATCTGCTTCCAAATGTTGATTTATATTGTCCTGTCCAGGGCGGGACTCTAAGAAACAGCGATAATTGAAGCGAGTGAGTAAACACAGTTGTCTTGTCATGTCAAAAGTCTATAAGGCATGTAAATAAATCGAGTAAAAAGTCATTGAATTGACTTTAATTGCCAACAAGTACTTTACTTTCCAAATGACAGTAAGTTCAGCTGTGAAGAAGCATCATGTAAACAAAATACGCAGTCTATGACTGCATGTGGCTAGTGCTTTTGTCTGATGATGAGGTACAATAAAAGAACAGAAAGTAGAACGAAATTGTTGATTGTTATGCATTATAGAATATATTAGTAAATCGTTAGTGTGGTATTCATAAATCCGTGAAATAATTACTATAGTAATACACAGTAGAACTCTAATTTCATTGATTTCCTTTTGTAGTTATTAGCTATTAATTTCATGGACTTTTGAAAACCACTAACCAATTTTAATAGAAAATAAAGGGTTTATTTTTGTATGTATCCAATTATATATATATATATATATATTTCCAATTATTGATTATAGTCTGATGGAAAGAGTGGGTATACAAAGGCTTTAAATTTAAGATCCATATAACCTGTTGTGATGGTTCTCTCTGTTGTGAGTTAACATGTGGTTATAATTACAAAAACTTGAACAAGAGCAAGAGGGAAAAGGGCTTATTTACTAAATTGAAATTGTGTACTTTATAAAGAGCTTGTATTTATTTTGTGTTTGAATATACTTGACTTTTTGTTTTCATGTTGGTTTATAAATACTACTCGAAGACAAAACACTTAATTTTCAAAAAAAAAAAAAAAATTTAATTAATGTGTCAACTGTAACAATGAAATATCAACAAAATTAACGTGTAAAAATTCAACAATTTTTCAAAATCCAGCTAAGAAGTGCTTTAGAAAACTTTATGTAAAACTATATTCTTGCAGATATGTAATAAATTTTATGCATACTTTTTGTATAAACATTATATAAAAGTTATTATTAACAGTATGTCTGTAATTTAGTTATCTATGAGAATTCAGCAGCATAAACTACTCGTTCGCCATGACGAGGAAGTGAAGCTTCAGTTCTTTCTTCGTTTTCTTTGCACATAAAGAACCTAAATTCTCAGAAGGCCTCGAAAAACTTTTAGAAACAAGCACTCCATAAATACATCGGAAGTTGATAATAAAGACAACTCACCTTGTGGATTCTTAGACGAAGCGAAAGTTGAAGCACATGTGCATGGTAAAATTGTCGATAATAGATCGGAGGAATACGTCATAATTCCGAAAAATGTCTGAAGCAGCCTCGTATTAAACTAAAACGCTTTCTGATTGGCTACTGTAACGGCACTTCTTATAACGCTTGTGATTGGCTGACATATATTGCGCATATGCGATTGAAATATATTGTTCCTTGTTGTACATAACCCCACATCGACAACGTGATTTAAAAGAGCAGAGGGGTAGTTCGACAGCACGAGTGACGATATTGCACAGGGATCCCAATTTGGTAGCGGAAAGATCCGAGGAATTATATCGGGATTAATCGCACCACAATCGGCAGTGTACGAAAGAAACCCGAATTACACTCAAGCACTCACACACTCACTAACATAGCCACACACACAAAAAAAACAAAAAACAGAAAAAGAAAGAAAAAGAAAGAAAAGAAAAAGAAGAAAGAAAAGAAAAAGAAGAAAGAAAAGAAAAAGAAGATAGAAAAAGAAAGAGAAAAGTAGAAAAAACTGAACAAATAAAAACGACAACAACAAAAAAAGGCAAACCTGCTACATTGTTCTTCTTCAAATTTTACAATCACTCGAGCTTCATTTTCATTCTTTTTCTTTTTCTTTCCAGCCACGCTTAAGTTAAAGTAAACAAATGCTTTACTCCGACGAAGGGCGAAAGCTCGAAACGTCCGTAAAGTTACAAATTTCCTTTAATTGGTTATTGTAAATGCTTTAATTGGTTAATTTATTGATTTTAGAGTGAGTAAAGTCAATAAATTTTCAGCCGTTTAATTAAATGGTTGTTTTGAAACTACTTAAAAAGTTGTGAGTTGTTTGCTCAGTTGTTTCCATTATTTTTAGATAAGAAAAATAAATGTTTTGGAATAAGCTTTTTAAAAATTTTCGGGTCAATATTTCAAAATGAAGTAAATATAGTCATTTTTAAGCTGTCGTCAGCCAAAATACAACATGGGGAGCAAATGAAGGCATATTTAAAAACTTTTCGTGAAGCAAATAATTCACACCACAAATGAGAAGACTGACAATCACATTTTTCTAACCTGACCTTGTAAATATTTGAATGGTTTTAGCAAACGCGCACGAACCGTTTGCACTCGTAGCTGCTGCACTCCCAAAGCGCGCGTCGCATAATAATAGGGACGTTCGCAACAACTATTTTTCGCGCAAGCCCATTAAAAAACCCGCAACATGTTGCCGCGACAGAGATTGCGAAGCAAAATTGTCCCGCATGCCGTGTACACGAGAACATTTTTTCGCGCAACATTTTCGCGCAAAAAATCGTTGTTGCGAATAGTCTCGTGTAACATCACCTTAGGAATCGCGATTCAACAGCTAATTTGTCGTATTTGGTAAACAGGCCAGTTTTTGCCGATTATTCGTAAAGTTGAAAGTTTATGTCTGTTATAAAAAGAAAAAAAGGGAAAATTAAATGCTCAGTGCGATTCCCAAAAGTACGTGAAATTGGTAACAACCACCCCGCGATCATTTGTGACTATAAAAAGGTGGACTCTTGACACAAACACGGAGGCTTATGTTTCTAATATCGTTTCATTGGGTTTCAGAATAATTTAATCTTTTTTTATAACCTTCAGCGGGAAAAAAAAGTCGGTAACGTTAGAGAATTTTGGAGTATCGTTTTCAGTTTTTGTACCTGCGCCTACAGTTTTCAAATAACGTTCTGTTTCCATATCTTATTAGGGACCTTTTTAAAGCAGGCAGGAAATTCTACGACACGGGCGTCACGCGGACATTTTTGTTCATGAGCGCGCCGTCGTCACTGAGGTTCCCGTTCCCGACAAAACATCAGTTCAGGTTGTTTCACGCTCTAAACTAACCTTGAAGACGACGGCGCGCGTATTAAACAAGAACGTATGCGTGACGTTTACGTCGTCGATTTTCTATACTGCTCTAAGACTCCTATTGAAGAATATCAGGAGATCGTTCAAGCTACAAACTACGAGTCAAATATTCACAGCTTTGAATGCTTTCTATGATTTTATTCATCTCATGCTAACAAGTCATACTAACTTCTTGATTAACCTTGATCTACTGACATGTCTTTTTGCTTTAATTCCATTAAGTGTTGTCGTTTCTTTAGAGTTCAAGAACGTCTTTGAGACTGTCCAAAATACCTCCGGTTGCTCTGCGTGCTCTTCTGCCACCATTCTCAATCCGTTCGCAGTCTCCCGGTGGGTTAAAGACGTTATCATCGTAATCCAGTGATGTACTGGTCAAGCTAATGGAAAAGAACAAAGTTTTGATTGGCTGATTCGTGATTGGCGCACGGCGGATGTCTATATTTCATTCATTTAAGGAAACAAAATACATAGATGCTGCAGCCAGGGCTTCATACGTAAAAGTTTTTTTTACATTTGATTTTGGGTGCCCCCCCCCAACACACGCACCCCTGTTTCTTGGTCTTCCCCCCTCCTTCACACGCTTCCAAATTTCTGGATCTCCCCCCCCCCCCCCCCCCCCCCCCCCCC
>JAAAQI020150699.1:0-10781 GCA_011800005.2 Stichodactyla mertensii
TCTACAACAGGACCATCAGCACCTCTCAGCTCTTCCCCACCTAATTCTGGACTTGCCAATCAAGACCTTGGACCACTTCCAGTAAGTATAAGAAATAATTGCATGTATGATATATGTATCTGCCACATAGTGTCAAGGATCATTTGGAAAATTTAATGTTTCGTTATGAATGATTTTTACTAATTGATGTTTTTGTATTTAGGATGGTTGGGAAGAAAGGCTTCACTCTGATGGGAGGGTTTTCTACATTGACCACAGTAAGTATTGATTAGTAGCCTTAATTACTACCAGTTCATAATTATAGTATTTTCATTGATGTATGACATAGTTGAACGTACAGCATTAACAATAAGCTTTACATCGCCAGCAACAAGATCCACTCAATGGGAAGACCCACGACTGCAAATTATGAGATCCAAGACCCAGGTAAAAATCAAACCAACAAACAACCTTTGTTTTAGGAGGAAAGCACTTAATATATATCATATATGCTAACCAACCTTTTTGGCTGTCTTTCCCAAAAGACACTAAATTCAATATACACCTATTTCAAAAACATTGTAGCAGTTGAAAGCATCTACCAATGAGACCACAAGACCTCAGGTGATTATTTTTTCAGCCATTTAGCTGACCATCACAGTCTTTTTACAATAACAGGCTGCTGTGTTTCCAAAGTTCTATTGTGTGCACAAAAACCTCAACTCATACTACTGTTATTTGCTTTGGGGTTCGACTGGTCACTTGTGTTGGCTGCTGCTTTTATTCGTTTATATATATATATATATACACACACGTATAATTGAACTCTGAATACTCTTGAAATCTCCAATATTAATTATTATCATCCAATGATGTTCTTATAGGTTGTACCTTATTCAAGAGATTACAAGAGGAAGTGTGACTATTTTAGGTCCAAACTTAAAAGACCCGTGAGTAGTGCTTGTAATTAAACCTTGGATTTTATTTATTTAGCAACTAGTCTTGCTTAGAATGTGAAATCATCATGGTCTCTTTACAGAGTAATGTACCAAACAAGTATGAAATTCATATCCGGCGAAATAATCTACTAGAAGATTCCTTCCGTGCAGTATTTTTAAGTGTTCGTAACACTGATATATTAAAGAGCAGGCTGTGGGTTGTGTTTGATGGAGAGACAGGCCTGGACTATGGAGGTGTACAAAGGTTGGTTCATATTTTAGCTCTTTTAATATCTTTGGTGTCCATCTGGATTTATGAGAAATTTATTATTGTATTTCTGCCTTGTTGTTCATGACAGGGAATGGTTTTACTTGCTGTCAAAGGAAGTCTTCAACCCTTATTATGGATTATTTGAATACTCTGCAAGGTAAGCCAAATATCATTACAGCATTTTACTACCACTACCAGAATGCTTTGTTATGTACTCTCCTGAGAATAAAGTGGTATTTTCCACTGGCTGAGGAACGAAAGAAGTGGAAAATGTTTTCTCTAACACCGCTGGAGCCTGGGCCCTAGGGGTCTTAAGTGACGTGTTCAGTGCCTAAGTCAGTTGCTTTTTTGCTGTCCGCCATTGCTGACGTTCATTCAGAGCCCTTGAAGTACCCACTCCACCCACAATAATAACTAGAATCAACATTGCTTGAAGTGTGCTTTATTAGATTAATTTTTGTTAATATACAGCCTACCAGCTTATTGTAATGTTAGTATTGTTTGAGAAATAAAGGAGTCAGGTGGCGGCGGTCAGCTTGACAATAGCTCCCAGCGGTGTGAGAAGAGATAATTGGTAAAATTTGTCTTACAATGGAGTCACTCAAGGCATTCTGGTAGTGCCAATCAGGAAGGGATCATTCTCATGTGCTATTGTAGCAGTTGTAGGAGCTAGAACTTTATAATTTTTTGACAAAACTTCCATTGTTTCTTACTCAAGTGCAGAGCTTAGTAATAAAAGTGTAAAACAGTCACTAACAGTTGCTATGTATTGGATACCGTAATATGAGGTGGGCGGCTAATAGTATTGGTTGTTTTACAGTGATAATTACACACTTCAAATCAATCCTAACTCAGGCCTTTGTAACGAAGATCATTTGAACTATTTCAAGTTCATTGGAAGAGTTGCTGGAATGGCTGTATACCATGGCAAACTCTTGGATGGTAGGGAAATATGATTGATTTTGTTGATGGTACTAGTATGAAGCAGGGCAAAAAGCTACTTACATATAAAGAATGCAATACTAATGCAGTAATGTTCTTTTTCTCAGCATTTTTCATCAGACCATTTTACAAGATGATGTTAGGAAAACCTATCACGCTGATTGATATGGAGAGTGTGGTAGGTAATACTTTACATATTGATTTTTCTATATATTTCTCTTCACTTTCCTAGTCAACCTCTTCCATTCAAAAAATGTGTATGTTTTATAAGATTCATTGATAATGAATCTTTCCTTTTTTTCAGGACTCTGAATACTTTAATAGTTTAAACTGGATTTTAGAAAATGATCCGGAATGCTTAGAATTACGGTTTTGTGTGGACGAAGATCTGTTTGGACAGGTACAGTAAATAGAAAATGTTTTTCTGCATACTTGTACTAAACAATTAATATTACTGTAAGTTGGACACTCCTAATCCACCAAGTGCCATGCTCCATCTGGTACAGGGTAAGGTGTGGGGATAACGTAATGATATTTAACTAAACTTTACCTTGATTGATTATTTAGTTAAAAATGAAAGAATTAAAACCTGGAGGTGCTGATATCCATGTTACTAATGAGAACAAGATGGAATACATCAAGTAAGAATGACGTTTTTCTCTCTCTCTATGTGGTTTTTAAATATAAAATAAAATATAAATATAAAAATAAATCATGAGAGTTAATGATCTGGGTTTTTTTAGTCTTGTGATTAAGTGGAGGTTTGTGAGCCGTGTAGAAGAGCAAATGAGAAAGTTCATGGAGGTAAGACAGTGGGAATAACTAAACTACTGAACTATCCTGATAGCTGTGTTAACACTAACGTGTTTTCTCTTTTCTATGAAGGGATTCAATGAACTTATTCCTTATAACTTACTTCAAATATTCGATGAGCGCGAACTTGAGGTTAGTTAATATCTATTAAGCCAGGTTCACACTGGTGATGCAAGCATAAAGCGCAAGCAACATTTATGTACCGCTCTTTAGCAGTGCTTGTCTTTCCTCACACCTCGGTGATCAATGCAATACTGAGTCAGCGTAAGTTGCTTGCACTTATGCTTGCGTTGCTAGTGTGAACTAGGCTTTAAGTTACTTACTGAATACCAGACTGTAGAGCTTATATCATTATTTGATAGAATTGACTTTCATTGTTTGTCATTGCAGTTGCTGATGTGTGGTTTAGGAGATATAGATACTGAGGACTGGAGAAAGCATTCAAACTACAGGGGTGATTACCATGACAAACATATCGTCATTCAATGGTTCTGGAAAGTAAGTGCATTCAGTGATATTTTATTCCCTTTGGTAGTTACTTGGTTTTTTGATACTATACACACTACACCATTCCACACTGTACCCCACCTGACCATGCCACACCGCAATACACCTGACACCACACCACACACCATGCCATGCTGCACCACACTACACCTCACCACACAATGCCATATTATATCACACCAAACCATGTCACACTGCACCACACCTGACACCACACCACATTATGCCATACACCCCACCACACCGGTCGTACCATATGATGTAAAAATGTTTCTCAACCTACTCATGAGGGTAGTACAGTGTAAACTGACCATCCATCACTACAGAAAAAAGAACAGTAACTTTAATGGCACTCCTTTTTATTTATTGTAATTCCAATGCGATCTTGTAATAGGCTGTCAACTCATTTGATATGGAAACTCGTGCAAGACTGTTGCAGTTTGTTACTGGGACATCCCGTGTTCCAATGAATGGTTTTGCTGAGCTCTACGGTAGTAATGGTCCACAACGATTTACTGTTGAACCATGGGGAACACCGCATTCTTTACCAAGGGCACACACATGGTAAGAGTCCTTTCTTTTCTATCTATAACCTTTCTAGTTGTAAATCAATATTCAAATTGCGCAACCGTGTGCGATACTAGGGAAACAGGAGTGCTCCTTGTCAAATTATTTTTAATATAGTTTTTATCTGGAATGTAGTTAAACTTTTTATTTTTCTCTTTAGCTTTAATCGTTTGGATCTTCCTCGGTACCGAAGCTACTACGAACTACGTGAAAAATTACGAATTGCAATAGAAAATACTCAAGGATTTGAAGGGGTGGATTAAACCTTCTACTGCAGTCGGAAGAACTGTCTGAATCGATAACAAGACTAAAATTTTACGGTAATAATGAAACCTCTTCCACAAGATGTCAGAAAAGAACAAGTGACTCCACATCAAACTGAAATTATTGGCTGTCAATTAAAATATGTATTATGGTATTATTATTGCACAATTACTGAATGTGTTTCTCGAACGAATAAAGAGGGTCAAGATCCATATGGACTAACTGATACAATCAGTGCGGAATAGATGTACTCCAGGCTATTCTCCATTTCCAGAGGATCGGTTCTGCATTTGTGAAACTGTGGATGAGACCACAGTCTAACAGTCATTGGCTCTGATGATTATGGGTAGCGAAAATGTGTAGCTTTTGACGCTGGATTGCATAGCTCGTGTGTAAAACCAAATGTCTTTGTAGCATAGTTAGAAGTTCATAGTTACAGGTAGTTAGTAGTTCATAGTAACAATTTGTTTTTTCTGTCAAAAAAAAAACGTCGTGGAGCTCTAGATTTGCTTTTCGATAAACATATATTTCGAAAAAACAAATTCAACAATTTGATTTTGATATTGAACCGCGAGCCTTTAATTTTACAGATTTACTGCGAAAACCCTTGTATCGCAACCCACAAAGTTCAAACTTTCAGTTGGATTTCGGGTTTTTCTGATCCACCCATCATTTGAAGAGTAGGGAGCTGACGCAGAAAAACCCAAATTCCAACTGAAAGTTTGACGTGTGTCGCGATACAAGGGTTTTCGCAGTAACTAATGGGTTTGTTCATTTCTATTTCGTTTTTCTCAAACATTTTTGTCAGTTTTGTAACAAGTGTGCGACCTTTTTAAATGCTGGTAGATCTCCTATGTAAAAGACGGAAATACACACTATTATTCCAATTACCACAATATATTTGTTACGTATGTACATAGTACCATGTACAGTGAAGTTGGACATGGTCGTGTTCTCACATGACCGCATAATTCGCCTTTCTGGAGTTCAAAGAAAGACTGGCCGAACACTATCTCGTCCCCAAAACTCAACCCAAGCATCGAGTGCAGAGTGGCGGCACTTTATGATCTTGTCCCCACTTCAGCCCTATAATTCTGTGCGGAACGAATTCATTTCCAGTCCTTCGTTGAATTTCAGAAAGGCGAATGAATTAGATTAGTTCAATTATTAGACCATTTATTATCCCTATGAACAGTTTAGCTTCGTTATTTTGAATCTCTCAGTTTTCACATGTATGCAACTTTTCTAGTTTTTGTTAAGTATATTTTATTGTATTTTCCGCAACTTGTCGAAGAAGCACTGATCCTGTTCAGTCGTTTTGATAAGTAATGACCATGCTTACGAGAAATAATGCTGCTTGATATTTGATCACCAGTCAAGATTTTATTCCTGAGAGTGTTGTGTTTATACGGTCATTAAATTATTCTAAATGATGTATATGTAATAGCACTAATTTCCAGAATCTTTCTGCATCAGAATATTTCCTCAAATTTAATCACAATTAGCAAAGTCCAAAGAATTCTTCGACAAATAAAAGAGTATGGATTTACTGTTGTGCCGTCTTCATTTGTATCGATAGTAATACTATTAGTATTAGTGAACACTATAAACGTATTTAATGTTCATCATCACATGGGTAACTTGTTGCGTCACTAGTTGCATATCCTATGTTATAATCGTAAGTTAAGGTGGTAACATGCAATGTACTTTTATTACAAAATATTGCCAAAACGTAAACCTAATAGACATACAAACCGATAGTAAAAGGATATTAATTGGAAATCTTCATCGAAATCGTCTTCCCCCTCTGGTTCGAACAAGCCACTGGTATTTGGTATTGATTGATCCTTGAATGAAAGTATTATGTTATCTCAGATTTAGTCATGTCATGATAATGTGCACCGAGAACCAAAAGTAATTACCTGATTTAATCCGACTTTAGATGCATAAAAGAGGCTACTCCCATAATGTTCTTTTTTCCATAATTTGTTTGGAGAGTTACTATAGAATCCAGGTGTGGCACCGGACCATAGTTGATTTCGCAATGGTGAACAAGAGTTGGGTACTTTCTGTAACGTTCCTTCTGATTGGATAATTTCAAATTGATCTGGATCTAACAGGCAGCTTTCGTCTGTGTTAACAGTTTTTGGTAACCTTTGAGGACAATTAAGCATGGATATATAGTTAGCAAGATATTTCAAATGGTGGCAGCGCCCGTATAGGGATCCGTAGATGAATCTTACCAATTGAATTCAGCGTGTTTCCTACGTAGTTGAGCAACATGAGCTTCTACATCCATACCAAATCTCTTTTGTCGAGTTTTTGAGTACTTTTTTCTTCTCATAATTTTTGAAGGGTGAGGAAGATCTTCCCTCGAGACATGTGTACTGGTTGGTAATTCGTGATTTCCAGGAGAATCGCGTCTTGCCACAACTTTACTCCCAAACTAATGATATAATTAATTCAGAATGAAAAATTATAGTAACGAAAGGAAAATGAAAGGGAAAGTTTCACTGACAATACTTACTACTCCAAAAGGAAAGGGTTTCGTTTCCAAATGTTGTACTCGAATTCCATCTCCTCTAAAACATTTAAAATGTCGTAGGAATCAAAAGGATATATAATAGTGAAGTACCACATTATTTTGCAGTTTTTTCACAGTATACTTACGGCTCACGACTTGCATGTCCGATTCTTTCCCAGGGGAATTTTTGAGGAATTACAGACGTTGATCTCTGGAATAAGCTTTCCGGATCTCTTGGATTTTCATCATAAGCGAATTCTTTTTGATGTTGATCTTCGCTACTTCTTCTTACTGTTTTTGAGCTTCTATAAATTTTATTTTATAAAAATCTTAGCCTTAAACAAAATTTAGGGGCTTATTGTAATCATGTTTGATATTTTGATACGCGGTCTCCTCAAAAAGAAAAGCTATTTACCTTGCAAAGGGAACAACTGCTAAACCAACATCGTAATTTCTGTAGTTTTCCTTTTCACTTTGTTCTCGTGTTGAAACACTGCAATTATTTTGGATAGGAAGAAGTTGAAATCCCTCGTACGATAATGACCGATCCGTCAACGTCTTGTACATATTATTCCACTATTCAAAAAGGAAAACCGTTTTGGAAAAGAAGGAAAAATGAAAGAAAAAGAGTTGAAATGGAAGTAAAAATGCAAAGCTGTGAAAATGGGTTTTATTTTGCCATCGACGCGCGCGCGCGCTAAAAAGCGCGGGAAAATACAGCAAAATCCTCTTCTTGGGGTTCCTGTGTATTTTTATAGAGATCACCTGGGGCGAGAATATCTTGTGCTCATACGCAGTGTATTACAGCTGACAAGTTTGCGGGCTCAGTCAGGTTGAATCAAGTCTTAATCGTGTCACACGAAAGAAATTTTTATTTAAAAAAATAAAGATTTTCACTTAAATGCAGAGATTATCGTCACTCGCAAGACCTCTCTCAAGGCCTGTAAGTAAGCCTTTTAATCGTATCTCCGTTTTGTTGGATAATATTCATATTGTAGTACTTACGTTTATCAGTTGAAGATCCTGTCATGTCGTATGTTATTGTCTCTCCTGAACATTACATAACTAGTAAAATAATGATCTTGTATCTTTGCTCAGTTGTGCTCTTCAGTGATCTTTATCCCTTCGATATTAACTCTGTTAGAAGTAGACTCTGTTATTTTTCTGGTTTCACAACTTCTGGCAAGTTCTACTTTATTTTCTGAAGTTACACAATGTAATACGAGATGTTTTAGATAAGCTTAAATATTGTAGCTCATGCAAGCATACTGTACGTGTTTTAGGGTCCTTTACTTCGTCAGCTTTATCAAGCAAGGAATGCCTCTACCTTGGTGGTAGCAGAACATAATGACAAAGCATTAAGTCCAATAACGCTGAATGCTGTAACAGCGGCAAATCAACTTGGAGGAGAAGTAGCAGCTTTGGTTGCTGGTTCTAACTGTGGCCCAGTAAGTTTTATGGACAATTTCTCCATGTATAGTTGATAGGACTCATTCACCTTAGGTGCAATAGTAAATAGGCTAGATTATAGAATACCCGTTTGGTACCATGGTCCATGGTCCACAGTCAAAAACAACAGGTATCCCATAACCACAAAAGAACCATGATTGCCAAAGAAGGCATTTCAATCACTCTGGGACTGCAGACCGCAGTAGCAAGCTCTCCCATATATGTGCCATTTTCAAAAGAACAATGATTTCTATACGATCACTGCAGGACTATGGACTATGGTAGCAAGCTCTCTCACATGCGTCATTTTCAAAATAACAATGTATTTCTAATTGCCAAGAAGGAATTGTCGTCACTGCAGGACTGCGAACCACAGTAGCAGGTTAATGTATGGCACTTGAAAAGTGGACGGGTATTCTATAATTGCTCCGAGAAAGTATTATGCCCAAAAAAGAATGGGCCTGTTTAAACACTGTATCCCTTTATACATGTATTTTACTATCAATTCAGTCAAGCCCTGAAACAAACTTTGGGCTAATCTAAGTCAGGTCACAGATAGTATCATATAGATCAAATTGGAAATTTAGTGTTGATTTTTGTGGAGGGAAGAAAACCAGAGAACCCAGAGAAAAACCCTCAAATCGTAAAAGAGACTGAACAAGAACCCAAGTCACATGACATACCAAGTCTAAGAATGAAACCCAAGATCTCAGAGGTGAAAGGCGAGTTTGCTACAGCTCTGCTACCAGTATTCCCATTAATAAATACTACTGTAAGTGTGTCCAAAGTTAAGATATATGTACCATTATTATTCTTTTTGTTGTATCACAGATTGTAGAAGAACTCAGCAAAGTGAAAGGAATAAGTAAGATTCTTGTTGCTCAGAATGATGTGTACAAGGGCTTTTTACCAGGTTAGTGGTATTCTGCATATTGTACATGTATTTCTCTGACTTTGTTAAACAAATAGCAGATTCACTGAAACTAATAATTATTTTGCTTAATTACTGTACTAGAATGTTCTGTGGTTTTATCTACATAATTAACCTATCTTATTCTTTTTATTACCACAGAGGTTCTAACTCCATTGATAATTGCCTCCCAGAAGCAATTTAACTATTCTCACATCACTGCAGGAGCAACAGCCTTTGGAAAGGTAGGGAAATTATGCTTTGAGCATTAGAAAGTAGATCTTGTAGATTGTATAAATGGGAAATGTGTAATGAAAGCAGTGGGAATTCTTCTGGTTTCAGACATGTGGTCAGTTTAGGGTATACTGTACTATGTAGTTACAAAAAATATCCACAAGTGTTTATCCTATAAAAGGGAAAGAAAGGTAGTTTATTCTCATGAACCAGCCCTCATTTGAGACCCACACCCTGTTTTTCATGAGTCACTCCCATTACTTTCTGACCAGTCTCTTATTATATTGAGACAGCTGCTTTATAACCTTCACCTGTCACCTCCACAAACATTGTACATCCATGCTGTTACTGTCAACAACTGCAATAATAGTTATGAATTATAAAACCTAACAATGAGTATCCTAATTCTTTGGTCTGTACAGAGTCTTCTTCCAAGAGTTGCGGCTCTTCTAGATGTTGCACCTTTATCAGATGTGACAGAGATCCAATCTGAAGACACCTTTGTCAGAACAATCTATGCTGGTATGTAATGAAACCTTGTTACTGTACATAGGTTTAGCAGGAGGGGAAATTACAGTTCGGTAGAGGAGAAACTTTTACAGACATCCTCTCTCCTGCTTTCCCCATATATTTATAAACAAAAGTGATAACAAGAAATGGTTTCTTCAAACCCTCCCTACCTGATTCCTGTCATTGGTACATATGAATATTTGTCTTTATATTCATTTATAATCAAACCAAAAGAGAAAATAGTAGTTACAGTCTCATAAAAGTGCCAAATTGACAAAAAGGATATTGGTAACATCTTAAGAAAATCAGTAACTTAAAGATTTATTAGTTTGATGTTTGAATTATTTTAGAAATGAAAGTCTAAAGTTACTTACATAGAATATTTTTCCTTGTGTTTTTTAGGTAATGCTGTCACCACAGTAAAATCTAATGATGCTATTAAAGTCTTTACTGTTAGAGGTACAGCATTTGCACCAGCAGAGGCTGATGGCAGTAATGTTGCAAGTGAAAATGGTAAGGAGAACTAAATTAGTTGTCTGTCATTCATGATCTTTCACATGCATTTCCTTTTCCAGTCAAGCATTTATTTCTGATGTTATTCTCTGTCATCTTTGAATCATTTAGCACCAGAAGCAGATACAAATAATGACCTGTCAGCATGGGAGAAACAAGATCTGACAGTCAGTGACAGACCAGAGCTGACCAGTGCTAAAGTAGTCATATCTGGTGGTAAGTACAGTGCATGATGTACAAACACATAGAAACTGTAGCTAGACATAGTATAATGCTATAATGCTAGTATACACCAAATTGAAAAAACGTTGTCGGGTTCAAAAAGGTTGAATCATCGAAGGTAAGACCGAAAGGGGTAAT